>BHDV01008744.1:20241-67159 GCA_005406045.1 Adoxophyes honmai | reverse complement strand
CACGCACGACCATTTTTACTACTGAACTATATGATAGGTATAGTTCTGTGATTTTTAGCTAAAACTTATGATGCGCAAAGTAACAAACATAACAATATGCAAACATCAGGGGGGTAAATCTCAACAAGTGTAGTTTTTTGCCAATTTAGGTGGCAATTTTTAAATTTTGGTGCCAATTTTAAATTAATGAAAAATATTTTCCCTTTATTTTTTACATGATATCTTTCGCTCTCTTTTCTTAATTCTTCGCTTAAAATTACTGTCGAATAAAAATTATTAATACGCCTATTCTTACACCTTTCGTAGCGTTTCAAAGCACCAAAATTTGACCACCAAAATTGGAACGGGCATAAAAAAAAAGGCCTAAAAAAAACTTGTTACATTTATAACAAATTCAATCTACTTCCTTTAAAAAGAACCCTAAATCACTCAAATTAGGATTAGAAGGCACGTTGTAATAAAACACCTTTCATTTTTTTCAAGAGTCACCAAAATTGGAAAATTATTGACGCCCTTTGCACCAAAATTTGGTTCTTACATGATTGACGGAAAGGCAGTGACAAACACAGACCGCTTTCACCGTCAGTCGATGCAGTGTAACTGGCAGGTACGCGGAAGGATAAGCTAATACTTCCTGGGCCGTTTAGAAGCGAATTAGAACGAGTCAAACTTTGTCCACCAAAATTTGATCGCGCGCTCGGACGTTTGTTTAAAGTATGATTTTGGGCACAATAACTGAACTCACAACGGTGATATTTATTTATAATGTTCCTTAAATAATTAAGAATATGCCACGGTTAAAGTTATTTTGTGTTACACATGGGTTTCTTAGCAAATAAATGATATTGTAGTAAAAATGGATTCCGGACAGCCCACCAAAATTGGAAATCAGAGGTTTAACATTTTTTTCTTCCAGATTAAAAGGCATGTCAATTTTTTTATATTGTGTAACAGATAGGGGAATATGTCAGCTATAGTATAAAAATTACAATAAGACGTAAATAACAGTTGACAGCGGCAATAACTACTCCGCCGTGTCAAAAATGTGCCTGGATTATTCACCCCTGGAGTACTGACAAGCTAACAATGGCATGGGTATAACACTGTCGGGGAATTCCCCGTAAAACATAAACGAAAGGTGTTGTCATCTTTGAAAAACAAATAAAAGTGACGTACACAGTTGAGGGGTTCCCCGTAAAGTCTAAAATATGAAAGGTTGCCAACTTGGGAAAATTGTAATCTCGAATTTTTTAATAAAAAACAATGTTACGTAACGCGTTGTTTGGACCCCCCCTCCCGCCATAGTAACGCATCGTAACGTTTGACGAGACCCCCCCTCCCCCCCAAATTGCGTTACGTAATACTTGAACGCTCCCCTGGCTACAGATGGACGGACTGACAGAGAAGTCTCAGTAATAGGGTCCCGTTTTCACCCTTTGGGTACGGAACCCTAAAGCGGGTAAGAGTGACTTACTTATTCCAAAACTAAATATTATTCTCGTTCGGTTAAACCGATCCAAATAGGCACAAATTCTTAAAATTCCGCGCCGATAGGAATTTAACACAAACAAAATCTACTAAATACCTACAAGAAATTCGTTTAGTAATAAAAAACATTGAATACACAAACAGGTGGTTCTTCAAGTATTTTATGATTCACGATAAGATCGATAATGAAATGTTAAAACGGATACGGAACGTCAAATCAGTACGTCTAGTGTGTCCAAAACGATCATGCAGTCGATAACGATTTCGTTTGCGAGTTAACGCGGAATTGGATTACGACGTTGGCCGCGGCAGTTGTGCAAACGTTCCGCTGGCGGTGCTGTCTCAGTTTCCGTACAATTTTGAGATAACTCGCAAACGTAATCGTTTTGAGCACACTAGACTTACAGGTGCTTCAAATGGTCAGCGATGATGTAAGAATGTTACGTAACCAACCGTTTTTCTTCGTATTGAGGGTTGGCGACTTAGTCACGCTATTTCGAAAGCTCAACAACAATAACCATAATCTACATACATACATACACACATAAAATCACGCCTATGTTCCCAAATGGGGTAGGCAGAGCCCACGAAATAGACGAATCCATGATTATGACTATTTCACGTTTCGCAGCCACTTCTAGCATCATTTTGGGTTTGAAAACAGATGTAATAGGTAGTATCACCATAATCTAGTGATACCGAATTCCCAATATTATTACTAAGTATTAATTTTCGGGGTTAGAATTTATTTTTCAGCTTATTTTGAATCAAAAATCGTCATAAAAGTGGCTCCAAACTGTGGAACAGGAATCTTTTTGTCTATGTAACATTTAGTGTGCTATCGTATATATGTAGATATTATTTATTTCTGTTTCCAACTTTTAAAAAGTTGAAATCAAGCAAAACTATTCTTGTAACTTTCTCTCCAAATATTGGGTAATAAGTAGAATACTGAAATTCAGAACACCGTCTTTTTCTACGAAAAAGAGTTTAGTTGCGAAAATATGTAAATATCTTATTGTAACTAATATTATAGGCGTTTCCATGCCGTATTACGTTGTTCTGTGAATTTATCTATGGAGAATGGATATCTACTTGAATTAATGTTTAAAACGTTTCGTTAGTTATCGTTGCGCATATCCATGTGTCTATTATAATATTATGTATTTATTAGTAGAAGTAGCAAAAGCAGATAATACAATGATAATTATAATATTGAGACATCAAGTGCCTCTCGCGCAGGTAGATATCCCACACAAGAGCTAGTAAATCTAGCAATAGCCCTACAACGGTATTTATAAAACACCAATTCGTAGTTTCTACGCTAAATTCATTTTTATTTTTTGTAGTAAATTTCAATGACAACACTTTGGCATAAAATTTATATTTTCACAATACATGCATTTAATTCATTCGGACTCCGGAGGAAGCAATTTTGAAGCAAGTAGGTACGTTTCATCTGAGAAACGAATTTTCTTAAAATTATTTTCATAATAGCCAGACGAAAACCTACATTTTCAAAAAGTAAGAAATATAATACGTTCTCAAGTAGCGCACTAAGTACTTGGGTTTTTTCTGATACAAAATCAGCACAGAATTCTAGTTATTATTATTACAAAACCCCTGAAGTTATGGGTACAAGTTGTCTTCTAAATTTTTACACCGCACCGTCATTATAGATACTCGTAACTAACTGAATATTACAAGTTCTACTGTGTATTATCATTGTTCGACGACATTATTCGTCGTGATTTTTAATTTGTCGTGACAAATAACGAAATAATTATGCAAACTCTTTGTTTCCATGACGGCTAATTACTACAGTCATTCTTAAGAATAAATTAATATTAGTAAAATCAATTGAAGAAACTATTAGATGTCTCAACTCGAAGCCAAGACGACAAACGATTAGTCCAGGAAAAATCATCTATTATTTACATTCATGCAAGCGAATCGTGATAAGAAATCTACAGGCATTTTCATGCGCTACAATTCCATAACTGATAACATTCATACCGAACAAAGTTCTTTGAAATCGTTTATATTAATAACCTTCATTCGCTTCCAAGTTACTCAGTAAACCTCACGACTACATTATTCGTATCTAACCTCACTTAGTTTGTCGGTTTATTAAATACAACATTGTGGTTAAATCGTCAAAGATGTTGTGGTTATTTGACAAATGATCAAAACCTAAAACAAGAGAGCAATGACACAAATGTTTATAAGTAGTATAGTAAAAAATAAATAGGCACTAAAACACCTTTGTAACATAATCCTTTCGTCTTGGACTTTAGATTTTCAGATAACAAACAACTTGCTGTAAGATAAATGTAACAATGCTCGACGCCCCAACACCCAGTAGATGACACCCATCTGTCACCTGTCTTACTATGGCATAAGGTTGCAAGTGCCTTGTATTGGGTCAGTGTCGAGCACAGGGATGTTTACCTTAGTAATTGTTGTTACAAATGTTACAATATCGAACGGAATGCTCATTTTGAATCTCTATCGTATTATTCATATTCTATTATGATTTTTTTTCAAAACTTTACTTTAGAAAGTCCCTTCAAAAGTCAATGAATCAATTATTAAGTATACCAGACTTTTTCTGAAAATAATACTACCGAATTGGTACAATCCTACCTTTTTTCTTAAGTCATGTCACAAATTGTCAAGGTGACGTTTCATATCGACTGAAACGTTGAAAATTTCGATACTAATTACATAACACTGAGTTGAGTGACCATCACACTTGTGTCGTCCACCTAATGCGTTCTTACTACATTGGTTAATGGATGTCATCTTTCCACTAGGCCGTCCAACAGCCGTCCCCTAATCTAGCCACAGCAAGCAGTCGCTCGCCAAACACGACTGACTACCGTGTCCTTTACTCTATTACGGTTGCCACACGCAACATGCGGGGAACGCCTTAGTGTAACAACCAGCTACAGACGAGAATATGTGGGTAAGGCTCAAAAAAATTGTACATAAATTAAGGGTTAATAAAAACAAAATCACGATCGCGTCACGTGTGTTACGAAAATTACCTATACAAAATGTATGGGTAATTGTCGTAACACAAAAGAATCAATTAACTTTTGTTTTTATTATAGCCCTTAACTAGGTACAATTTTTTTGAACCTTACCCATGTCCATAACAACATAACCTAGTAAATGCTAACGTGTACGGTTTTTTAACGCATTTAAGAGGAATTAAGATCTCTGTGTGCTTAGATTAGGGTTGCCAACTTTTTTTGGACCCAATATAGTAGTTTTGACTTCAGAACCCATAAAAATATAGTAGTTCGGGAATTATTAATAAAAAATATAGTAGGTTTCAAATAATATTTAATTATTTTTTAAACATATATTTTTTACTGCTTTGAGCTTTCATTAACAAATTTTTGTTTTTCAAGAAATTGTCAAAGCAATACAAGCACTGCGGGGTGTATGTAAATGTAAGTAACATTTTCGTTCAGAAATATTTTGAAAGTGTGATAAAAAAATAGAAACCAAGTTTAGCGACTTTGATGATAAAAATATAGTAGTTTTGCCTACTATATTTTATTTATAAAAATATAGCAGTTGGACCCCTAATATAGTAGGATACTATATTATATAGTAGGGTTGGCAACCCTAGCTTAGATAAAAGTAATTAATGTAAAAGCGACATTGTAAACACACAATTAACAGAAATGCTTCGTTCCTTATCGAAACTCCTAACTACTCGTACCTACTAACGATAGCTTAACTTGAATTGGGTCACTACAACTATACCTACTTGTAAATTAGATTGATACTGTCTAGATTTTTTGAAACGTTGTACCTATAGACCATCGATCTGACAATACTAAGCACCTGCATAAGTAGGAAACGAAGAAATTCCATGCCTTATTATCTGTAATACTTAACGCCGACAGTAATATGCAGATAACGAAACTGTTGGAGTAAGATAAAACCAGCCACCTGAGTCAATAATGACTCACGCGTTATAGTTTGTAATTGAGAATAAATTGAGGCACGGACCAAGCGCACGCCCATATACTTGCGTTTCGGTGATCGATTAGGTACGTAAGAAGTAAATTAACATAAACTATCAAAAGTGTGATAATAGCTTTTCGCTTTACATACCTACTTATCTATGTGCGGGTAGTTCGAAGAACCCGAGCTGCGAATCAAATGTTGTGCTCTGCTTCAGTCAACTCGTGGCTACGGTCGCTGTAACGCGGCCGAAACGTCGAGAGGTAACTAAAAATACCGTGATTAAGTCCCGCGTATACATAAATATGAGTGAGAATCATGAAAATTTTAAACAGTATATGCTACAGAAACTACATAATACATGAATATATGTAGAATGGTTTCAGCACTACCATGGAACACAAGTATATGGGGAAAATAAAATACTCCATTTTCATTAACGGCAAACAAAAATAAGGTCAAGGACAGTCAAGTGTTTGATGTCTTACCAGACAGTACAGTTTTGAATTCGTATTTTTTTTACTGACGGTGCAATGACATACATGACACTAGCGCAATTACGTCGACAACTGCAAATTAGTGATGACAGGAGAATTTTGTATAATTTTTTTGACTCTTCTTTAGAAGATAAATGAATAACTCAAATAGTCTGTTTGTTTGCGATATTAGTTAAAATCACGATCAGGGAATGTCCACTCCGCAGTTTAGGTACGCTCCGGCGGCAAGGCCTCGTGAAAAGTCTACGGCAAGCAGGTGAAGGTAGAAAGAGACAGCAATATTTTCTTATATCAAAACACGTCCGGGAATGGGCCTTCTGTATGTAGTTTTTAGTCATCATCATCATCATCAGCCTATATACGTCCCACTGCAGGGCACAGGCCTCCTCTCAGTATGAGAGTGCTTAGGCTATAGTTCCCACGCGGGCCCAGTGCGGATTGGGAACTTCACACACAACGTTGAATAACTTCGCCTCTGTGTGTAAGTTTCCTCACGATGTTTTCCTTTACCGAATAGCTCGTGATAAATATCAAATTCTATTCTAAATCTAGTTTTTAGTATGCGCTTTGTATTACGACTGTAACAACGTAACTTACCAACTTATCGTTGCGATATGACGCGACGGCACTTCGTCTGCTGAGCGTCTAGTGTAATGAAGTCGGTCAAGAAACGCGTCGAATTCGTTTGCGTATTAATGCAATGATTTGTATAGAAACTAATACAAAACTGCTGCAGCGTTGTCTCTCTTTAACTCACGTGACGCCGATTGTCTTTTTCATAAGACCGATGTGCAATTTACTGTCGGATACTGTGTTTTTGGTAAACTTTCACGTCTTTGTTAGATGTTAGTTACGCATAATAAAAAAAAATCATTCACAAGTTCCTTACAAATATGGTTTTTTAACTGTTAAGGGCATGAGATCGCTGTCTGAACTCGACGGTATCCAAACTTTACTTCGTGATACTTTTTTTTTGTAAAATAAAATGGCCACTTGCGTATTTATATCGAGACCTACAGGACTATCATCGGGAGCGACGTGCCATCGCTCTTTACATAATGTCGAGCTAATCCCGATATAAGGACGGGAGTGTAACCGTTTTATATCACTGAGTCTCACGGTAGTTTCATAATTATTCATTAATTTAACTAAAATTTATTTTGTTTCAGAATGGCGCCTGCGCAGAAAAACATTGAGTCGTGTAACGGCATGCCTTCCCAACTGAAAATGAGGCTTATGCCTCTGAACAAAGAGGACAACAGTGCGCAGTGCGACAACAACAACTCAGTGAACAGTATTAGTGAGAAAGTGGACATTGATGGGGAATTTGACTTAGATAAATATGAAGCCATGGACTTTAAGGCTAAGATCAGGTGGCCTGATCTTATAGTACAAGTGTTGCTGCATTTAGTATCAATTTATGGGCTGTACCTGACATTAACTTTAAAGGTGAAATTATTAACTCTTCTATTTGGTGAGTACTTATAGTAATAGTGTTTCCAGATTGTTTTTACATACATACAATCACGCCTGTGTTCCCAAATGGGCTACCCGAAACGTGACATAGACAAAACCATTATTATGACTATATCACGCTTTTTAGCCACTTCTAGCATAGTTTTAGGTTAGCAAAGATGAAAGAGGTAGAATAGTGACAGGTTGTCAGATTGTTTTTATACAATTTTATAGAACTTTAACTCTTTCAGTTGGTTTAGTTGACGTAGGTAAGTAGGTAACGGCACCAGTAATGGGCAAGGAATCAGTGATGGACAGTAGATCTTATCCAATACCCACTAAATGATAATCCTTTATTTACACCATTCACATCCCTATGACCTTTAAATTAAGAATAAAGTGTCCATTACTGTGGCTTATCGCCTTTTACAATCCGAAACTGGGGTAATTATCTCGCTTACTTGCTTTTCTGCAGTTATTAGTTTGATAAATATAGGTACACATAAATAACACACCTGTATTGTCTGGGGTAGGAACTAGGCAGAGCATACGAAACGTCAAAATATCAAAACCATGACTACTCCTCATTGCGCAGCCACTCTTAAGACATTTTGAGCTTCTAAGTTTGACAAAAGAGGTATGATAGGTAGTCTACGACATACCTACATAAACGTACATATTTCCTTAGTCGCACCTCTGAATTTTTCGGAATGTATGTGCGATATCGAATTTGATATTTACCACGAGCTATTCGGCGAAGGAAAATATCGTAAGGAAACCTACACACAGCGACGAAGTAATTCAACGTTGTGTGTGAAGTTCCCAATCCGCACTGGGCCCGCGTGGGAACTATAGCCCAAGCCTTCTCATACTGAGGGGAGGCCTGTGCCCTGCAGTGGGACGTATATAGGCTGATGATGATTGTACTCCGGCTCTTAGTCAACCGCATAGCATCCCAATGTCGAACGAAAGCAGGTGCGTACGCGCCGACTAGCAGGACTTGCTTACGGGACGTAAGGTGGGTAAAACACATGGCGCAATGACCCGAAAAGTGATGAAGCATTTTCCGTCACAAGGTCCATAATGAAAAAATTCAGGTAATATTGACAGGAGTTTTCAGACGTGTATACCCGACCACTGGTTAAAATTTACGGCGAATTTCTGGACATCCTGTATAAACGGACTTCTAAATCACCAAAAATTACTTGTACTGTATATGACTGTAGAGTATTCACGTGTAAAAATTTTACTAATACTTTCGACGACCTCGGGCAGTGTGCGTTCAAATCGCAACCACCATCGTTCACGCTAACATATATGCATACATCATCCCTGTATTCACAAATGATGTAATCAGAGTTCACGCAATGATGCATGACTATTTCACGTCTCGTAGCCACTTTTAGAATATTTTAGGTGTTAAGATAAAATAATGAATAATCCTCTCTTGTATTCTAAAGTGCGGAAGACAGTGTAAAACTACTGTTACCCGAGGCATTCTGTCTTAGTTTTTTGTCTTGTATTTAAACATGGCTGCATTGCAATGCTTCTTATGTCGCGGGTGTCCACAGATCAGTCCCCTTAGCACGACAGGGCGCGAGTAGAGATACGCGCGACATTTACTATACCTGTCACTGTCTAAATAGAGACGTCAGAAAGTGACTGGTAGACTATCCCGCGCGCGAAGCGACTAGAGACTACAGAAAGATAGCTTTCTATCAGGCAATATTTTTTCCCTGCTGATGTAAAGACGACACGGCCGTAGACATATATCATTCCATGATAAGGAACATGATACAAATTACGATTTTGACACATAAATAATGTGACATCTACACGTGCAACGTAAGCATCACTTGTCGCAATGCATAATACAAACTTAATTAAAATTTGTAAGTAGGTATATTGTTCATTATAATTATAATAACATTGCTTAAGAAAATTTAACCGCAGTAGGGATCCAAACGACAAGGAGTTATAGTTATAAATGTTTCAATATAATCACTTCTTATTTAATATTGACAGAGATAATATTCGCATTTAATATTGACAGAGATAATATTACTCAACGTCTTCAACTGAAACCAAGCCCACGCCACGGTTAGAATTAGAACTTCGGAGGTATAAATTAAACTACTTAACGTTAGTTTTACGGCGTTTGGGGTAGAAACACTGGGCCCGTGGGGACCTGATAGTTTGTGGGCACTTTATAGTTATGTTAAAAAACATCTTATCAAAATTAAGGGAGACCAGAGGGCTAGCGCGTTCCTAGGGCAACGAATTGGTATCGCCATTCAGAGAGGGAACGCCGCTAGCCTTTTGGGCACCTTTCCCCGAGGCAGCGGTCTCGGGGATGTTTTTCATTTTAATTTTTAGTTAGTTTAGTTTAGTTTATTTGTTTAGTTTAGTTCTTGTTTTGCCATTCTGCATCTTGTTATTTGAAACTACTTAATCAATAAGTAAATTTAGGAATTTGAAATGACTTTTAATAAATCAGATTTTATGCTAGTTTTGTTGCATATTTATAAACACTATTATCCAAAACGTTAGTCCTTAAAATCCCGACAATTACTGCGTGTATCCTATTTTGACTCATATTTCTAATGGCACAAGATCCCCATGCATTCCGAAGCCCCTGTAATAATGGAATGTAAATTCTATCTCGTCTCTTAAATTAGCAAGTAATTTATTCTGTTGCTGACAGATGATGCTACGGTGTTAATTTGAAAGCCATGACGATCGCGTCGACGAACAAACACTTCTCAGGCGAGTGGGCTTCTGTTGTTGCCTGCTGATATTCATTTCTAAACTTGGGAGCTGCAGATTCCATTAATATTCTAACATAACTTTTTATTTTCATCCTTCTATTATTTGATGAAGTAACCTACTTGTAAATTTTTTGTCTGAAATAAAAAAAAACAGTATTTTTTGTCAGTTTGTATTGAGCTAATAATTTACGTTATAACTGGGTGAATTTAACAATAATATTTTTTAAGCACCCAACTTACGAAAACACGTGATTGTAAATTGTAAATCCTAGGTCTGTACAGCTTTCGATGATTGATTTTTTCGCTTTTACAGAAAAGCAGTACCTACTATATTTACTTAACCATACATTGATCCGGATATATAGATTCAAATATTAATTATTTTGTGTAACGCAAAAACGATAGGTAAAAATAAAAGGTAAAACATTTGTGTGTTTTATTCATATCTTTCGGATGCCCTATTCCTTAAAAATCTTATACCTACCTAAGTAATTTTATGTAGACAGGAGAACCATTGGAAGTTGACCCAAATAAATAGGTAAACAAAATAAGTTCCCAATTTTCACAACGTATGTACAAATACCTATTTATTACAAGAGGCAGAAATGTGATTATTTAGGTAGGTGTAGGACTGCTCTGCCGCGCGTGATAGCAAATACGAGTCAGTATAAGTGATAAAGATCCGCCCATATATTTGTTTACGTTAATGATTAAATATTCTATCACCTCTCTAGGTAAACGAAACAGAAAAAAGTGATACTGGCTGTCAATCCCGTCCCGTCACTATTATACTCGTGTGTTAGTCAAATGAGATCCTGTTGATTTATTTACGAAGCTTTGATGACTAACACACATCAATACTGTCTTTTACTCTTTTACGACTTCTAACTTCCAACACCGACTGTTGGATTATGTCATGACTAGATAACCACACCGACACTAGAAATGAGTATTTAATTATTTAGAGTAGGTATAATATGTATATCTGAATCAGGTTAGTCAGGGCAAGCGAGTCAAAATTTTTGCAAAGTTTGGTAGGCATTTATCCGGTCCCTCAACATCTCAAGTGTATTTTTACCTTATTGGGATAATTATTTATTCGATATTTTATATATGTAGAATTTTGCCTTCGTAATTATTGCGTAGATACTCGTAATCAGCAGGTATTAATCCGTCGAATAAGCAAACAACAGAATATTAATATTAGAGCAATTTACTTGGATTTACCGGCTTAATTGCTGAAAATTTGATCGTTTATTACGACAAAACAGTTCTCGCTCTGACATCAATTCAGGCAGCCCAGGCTTAAGTAATAAATAAACATAAATAAAGTAACTATACATAAATTAAGTAATAAATTAACAGAAACGTAGCCAGCAATTTGAACGCTATTATAGGTATCTATGAAGCACCTATTTAATCAATTTATAAATTATCATTATTTGGCATTCATATAATTATGGCAGTCAAAAACAAATTTTACGAAAACGTAGCCGCAGACAACAGCTAATGTAGGTATAAATAATTGTATAAGAGGATTTGAGCTACATTTTAGGCCTCAGGATAGTGGATAGATACACCTAGCCAATTCAAGTAGGATCCCCAAGATCCCTGCGTATTTACACTCCCACTCACGTGGAGAGTAAAACATACACGTAGTATAACAAAAACCTCTCTGTTAGCTTTCTTTTTACGTTGCGACCTTTTTAAATTACTTCAAAAAGGAGGTTCTCAATTCGGCTGTATTTTTTTAATATGTTTAATGTATGTTACCTCGAAACTTCTATACGGGTGCACCGATTTCGATAGATCTTTTGTGTTTGATAGGATATTGCGTCCCATTGGTCCCATTGTAATTTCATCAAAATCTGATCGGTAGTTTTTGAAATATAGGTACCTACTTAAAAAAATTAAATACATCAACGGGTATTCTGACATTTGGGGACTCTTAGTGTTAACTTTGGATGAATCTTCCAACAAAATACTGTTCCGGAACGAAGTAAAACGCGAATAAGGTTATAGTATATAAAATAAGTTAAAGATAGTCTATTTCAAGAATATAACATACTTATGATTGTTATGATAAAACAAATTACTAATACAAATTACTATAGTATATTATACATTCCTTTTAACTTGAAGCTAGAAGTGGCTACGCAACGTGATATAGTCATGGTTGTGTCTATATAGCCTTCGTACCAGTCTGCCGTATCTGGGAATACAGGCGTAATACGTCGGAAGTTTTTGAAGTTGAAATCGAAAATGTTTCAACTTAGTACGTATGTTTAATACATATTCATCTAATTAAATTATTTCTTTACAGCGTTCTTTACAATCTACACGTCAGGCTTTGGCATCACAGCGGGCGTGCACAGGCTGTGGTCGCACCGGGCGTACCAGGCGCGCACGCCGCTCCGGGTGATACTAGCGTTGCTCTTCACCGTCACGGGCCAGGTATGACATCAACAAAATAATTTTAGGATTTAAAAAAAAAAAACATTTTTTGTGTTAGCCATTAAGTTAGCATTCCTGTCTTTATTTCTTTTACATGAGTTTTTATTAACTTTAACGGAATATTCTTTAGATATTATAGTCATAAAGGTGATTTATGTGTTGACGTTTATGTTCTAATTCGTACCGATAGAAACTAAAAATATTTCGTGTTGTTCTTGCACCACAATTCCACGTGTGAAATTATTTACTTTCATCCTTTTTCGTTTTTTTGTCACATTTTTGAAATTCTTATCTACTAGCTGGTACCCAGTAATTTTCGAAAAAAAATCTGTGCCAAGTTTTTTGCCGCGCTTTCTTCATTAAAATCATGATTTTTTCAGAAAGATTGTGCTAAAAAGTAGACATAAACAAGAACTCTTTACTTGAATAAATGTTTAACAATATACCTAAATGCTGTTGTCTCTTGACTTACAGATCAGCATAACAACAAAAAAGCGGTGATCGACCCTAATTCAAACACTAAGATAAAGCGTTACGTCCAAATCAGAACACACTGAATGATTTGAGCATGTGTGCGGAAAATTTGAAATAGTATTTAATGAAACGTGTTCTAGTTGACATTATATCAAAATCCTAGTCTTATACAAAGCTCCACACCGAAAGTATCGCCAAAAATCGATTGATGTGACCCCGACGTTTACGCTTGTATGCTTCTACTCAAACATTTAATTTTAACATTTACCACGTATTCAGCTGTCAAAATAGTACAAACTAACTTCATCAACTGTATTCCCTAAAAGTTGTTGGGCCGTAACTTTTCTAAATCAAAACCAAAGAACACTTTTATTCGAGTTTAATGACGTGAACTTTTGATCATTATGGCGAGTTGGGTAAAGTAATGTTAAGACTCAAAATACAGGCTTTTAATGTGTAATTTCTAATTTACGATATTACCCGAAATGAAAGAAACACTTCATAGAGTATTTTTGCTGAATCTATACTCTTCTGTACTTTTTTTTTTCGAAAAGTCAACCACAATAAAAATAATCGCAGATTGCAGTGATCCGATCTCCGATTGCAGTGGCATTAAAACATGGCTATCCATGTAAATACGTGGGTCATAAATTTTATTACACTGTGTGTGAGCCTCTCGGAAGTTTTGCATAGAACGCTTCAAAAACAATTCAGATTATAGAAAGAAAGAAAGAAAGAAAGACATTTATTGAATGAAATTTGACACGAATAAAACATTTAAGCCTAAATAAATAAATAAATATCAAATCATTATTAAACATGAAATACAAAATATAGGTAGTCTATCTGTGGGATCGTGAGCATACACTACTAAAACAATTATAGTAGCGTTTTAGATGCAACAAAGCAATTATTCAACTAATTGCAGCAATCGGAGTCGTACCAATAGGTGTACCTACTTTGAATGCCATTTCAAAGAGCTGTAGATAGATAGATTCATTTATATCATTTTGAAAAATACGTAGCATCTAATTTTCATGTCAGATACAAGTAATTCACAAACAGTAATAAAAAATAATAAAAAAATAAACGCCATAATAGTAGTAATAAATAGAAATGTCTGAATTCAATACTATGTATGAATTATTATCTTTATCTTCTGGTTCTGTAAGTTTTAAATGTCATAATAGGGATGAATACCTGATGTATAAGTAATTGTATCAAAATATTTACAAAACATCTCAAAGCAAAATGTAAACAATAATAAAAAAACAAATTTGTTTGGCATTTTTAAGCAAACCTGGGCGCTCGGAAGGTAAACTCAATTTCAAGTAAATTGACGTTATTTCATTTTATTTTTTGTTTCGTATCAAATATAAGCAAAATCTTTGGGACAAATTTTACAAAAAAGCGTAGGTAATAAAAATTACTTAGGTACTATTTCTTAGGTTACAGTGAATACCTACGGGTGTCAACTATGTAAAGTACTTCAAAGAACAGGTAGTATTCAAGGTTTATTTTGTTTTTTTTTTTTACAAAAGAAATTTATACACTTACTTAATGCATTTGTGAGAAAATTAAAGCATTTACCTATCTAGCTGTACAGTTCAAAAAATATAAATTAAGTTGTATCTATACTCTGTTTATTTTGGGTTGAGAATTTTAACTGTCAAATCCCTACACATTTTTGAGTAATCCCAAGATATCGGCGCAAAATTATGATGATGTTTGAATTAAGAACATTATAAAAAACAATGTTAAGTGTATTTGCATAAATCATTTCCAGTTTTACTAATGAATTCCAGAGATAATTTCAAATTGTGTCCGTTGAAATTCTCAACCCAAAAAAAACGGAGTATACCTAATTGATTACTCTCGCCAAAACATGCCCGTATTGGCCAGTGACTGATCGCCGTAGGTAAAGGACTTGTACTATGTACCTAGGTATAGTTGTAGCTCCGAGGTATACAGTATTTAGGGTGCTTTTAAAGATGTTTCCCTATGGTATGCAGACACATTAAATGTGTTAGAGTAATTTAGAAAGTATCTCTTACAGAATAACATTTAACTTCGGGTAGCCGACCTCCGTAGAGACATAGGTTATTGACCTTCGTGTAGTTATTGACTAGAAGTCGTTACCTACATGCTGGTCGCATGTCACCGAGCTATCAGGGCTCCAGTCCAGCTGACTACAAGTAGCTTTCTGGAATTTATGGCAGAAGCTAAATAAAACACTCACATTTAATTAAAATCCGACTAGCAAGCAACAAATCGAAGCAATTGCGCCATTGAACTAAACATAACACTAATTGATTGGGGTTTTTGTAGCCACGACCACTACAGCTAATTAATAATCATTAGGTAACTATCGTGTCATGTGTGTGTTGTTGGGTTTAGAATATCACCTCTCTATAATCTACCGTGGATGTCGTTAGAGGCGACTAAGGTAGTTTAAAGTAGGTTTATTAAAAAAAACTCAATCACGACACTATGGATTCTGTACATGCTTACTCCTTTTAAACTTATCTACCATTATCTATCTAGACAAATTAAAACACAACGTACTAACTTGCAGTCTCGGAATGGTTCAAAATAGCTAAGCGTTTAGTACGCGTAATGTTTACTTTAAGATCACCGTCATTGCACTATCTCAATCTCCACTTGGTTCTACTCTGAAGGATTTAAACACAGTTTATCTTGCAGTAGTGTAGACGGCTACATGGACATGTGGCTTAGTAAACTGACAAAATAAAGGTCTAACTGTAATGCACTCGATGGCTTTACTTTAGGAGACTACAATGTTATATCTTGGATTCGATTCTGCCACAGCGTTGGTCATTCGAGCTTAGTAACCGCAAAATAAAGAAAGTAGATTTCATTAGGTAAAGTTCCTAGTAGTTCCAATTGGGTTAATTGGGAAAAGCCAGAAACCATGAGAGATAACGACATCTGTTAAAAAACATGGCTTCAATTGTAGATTAACAATGGTATCCAAATATTTTTTTAATTTTTCATACATATCCGGGAATCCAACCTGGTTAATATACTTTTCCATTTATTTAAGATTTGAATTTTAACTGTCAAAACCAAACATATTTTTAAGTAATCACAAGGCATAAACCTTTTGTATTATAAAGATTATAACAAACATTATAAGTTTTATTCGAATAATGATTTACAGTTTTACCTTTGGATTCCAGAGAAAAATTAAAATTTGATTATGTAATGAAATTTCTAATAAAAAATACAGGCTGTAGTAGCGTGTAGTATTTTTTGTATAATATATCCTAAAGATATAAGGAAAAACCTATTATGTAGTCTCGTGTGAGCATTAGACTGAAATGCCCACAATTTAAGTAATTTGCCAAATGTTGTTATTAATAACAGGTCGGTTATCATTATGAATCATTTATCTGAATAGACCACTTAATGCATAAATCTTATCTGCATCGATATTATTTATGCATTACAAATTGCCTTTATTTAAAATTAGCACGCATTCGTTCAGCGGGCGTGTCGATTTATTTAAAATTTGAAAATGGTACACTTGATAACTTAATTTTTTTTATAGATGAATTTAGTGTTGTATAAAAAAAAAAATACCATTTTAAACATTTTACTGGAATAGAATAATTATCTTATCGTTGGGTTTATCTTTCAATTGATTAAAAATCATATTGAAAATGTTTTTTTTTGTGACTTATGATTCATACCTTCAACAATAACAACAGAAAACCGGGCAAGAGCGTGTCGGGGACGCACATGATAGGGTTCCGTAGCTAGCTAAATATCATTTTGCGGTTGACTCCATAGGTACATTTTGTTCGACCGACTGTAACTACATAAGTTGGTCGAGTTGTACAAAAATAGCTATCCATGATACCGAGTCCGCTATAATTTTTAGCGGTTTTTAATTTTTTTAATTCACTTTTCGTTGTATGTTTTTTCATAATTTTAAAAACCAACTTTTGGATCTTCACTATCTATCTCTCCGCCAATTTTCGTGACAATCGGTGCAGTAGCGGCGGAGTACGAGCCCGGACGGACATGACGAAACTATAGGGGTTCCTTGTGGACTACGGAACCCTAAAAAGGGAAGAATTTATTCCTTACTTATGTAAAAATAGCTATCCATGATACCGAGTCCGCTATAATTTTTAGCGGTTTTTAATTTTTTTAATTCACTTTTCGCTGTATGGGAGGGGGGCTGAAAAAAAAATGTTTTTTCATAATTTTAAAAACCAACTTTTGGATCTTCACTATCTATCTCTCCGCCAATTTTCGTGACAATCGGTGTAGTAGCGGCGGAGTACGAGCCCGGACGGACATGACGAAACTATAGGGGTTCCTTGTGGACTACGGAACCCTAAAAAGGGAAGAATTTATTCCTTACTTATGTATGAGAGATTCAAAAAAATCTAACAGCGAAGGCATGTTTCTACAGAACAGGTGTTGCTAACTCTTAGTTTCCGCCTTCTCCCTACAACTCATTTGGATTAATTCATACATACAATCACGCCTTTGTTCCCAAATGGGGTAGGCAGAGCACACAAAACGTGACGTAGACAAAATGAAATAAAAACCTCAAGATGCTTTTACCCACGTGAGTCCGGCTTCCGTTTGGCCGGTTTTATAATCAACCACAACAAGGTACACAATCAAGAAAATTGTGAAGCTAGCTCGGGCAGTCCTATGAAGTAACACTTCTCGAAGGTAACATATCACAGGTCGTCGCCCTCGGCCCTTCCACCGAGTCCGTAACTTTCTAAAAGTTGTCTCTAATCGCGGTCGCGAGATCAGTAAAAATGTGACGTAGTACGACGCTATAAAAATATTTGTGTGTATACTTACAATGTACCAGTTTAGGACCAATCACAGTGGCAAGGACAAATCACGTTACACAATTAAAGAATATCTAGACGGAAAATCTAATAAATAATTTATGATAATCTCAGATTAATTTGCATTAAATCGTATTAAAATAATTGATATTTTAGATAATAGGTATGAAAATCGTGTCAAGTAGGTACCTATGTGTTTCGTAGTGACTTTTCAATAGATTAGGTGATAAGAATCTTGCATACCTACCAATTATCTGGCTAGACTTGTCGCGGCACATCAACGCTTAAATGCCACGTCTGTATTCCTAAACGAAATAGGCAGAGCTCAAGAATCTTACAAATTACGTCAGATGTAGAAACTCAACTATAGTTAATGATGAACTAAAAACTGATACTAAATATATCACCTTATTTAAACTGTTCGATTCCTTGTTTCGTGAAATAGGTATATTCTTGTCTTCTGATTTAACGTACACTTAATGTCTCGTATATGGCTTATAATGTTATAATGCTGTATGCTCAAGCATATTTTAGATAATGTTGTAATCTTTAAATTGCATCATTTGAGATTTCAAATGAGACGTATGATGTAAACACAGGCTTTACTGTTCTTGCTATCTACATCATTAATTTTCACATTATTCAGTTAATCTGTAAATCATGTCATATAATCACATTAATGTATATTACTCAGCTTTACGGCATACCTAAGGTTAAAATGTTGTATCGTTCTAGATACGTTAGACTGAATTTCCCAACTATTTCTAGAGAAACGAAGCAAACAGAATCAGCGGCAACTGACAGAAAATAAATATAAGATTCTTGCTAAGATGTATTCCGATCAGAATTCCTTAATTTGTTTATTTGTATAAGTTAACAAAAATCTATACTTGATCTAACAATTTGACGACTGTTGCAGACAAAAATGATCAAATTTTATTACATCATATCTATAAGTACACCTTTTAACTAACTTTAAACGTACAAACTTGATTTTTCTCAGGAATCCAAAGGTAAATCAGAAAATCATTATTGCATGAACACTTATTACTATTTATTGTAATGTTCTTAATACAAACGGTATCACAACATTAACTCAATTGTTTTGTCTTAATAAATTTGAGGTATCCATCCATACATAGGGGTCGTGATTTCGTTTCTTCTTAGTATGAAAATCCTAAATTTAATCTGGCTAATTTTGCAATTTGAACTATAGCATAATGGTGTGCAGCATTAACGGAGTTCGAAGCACATTTTGTATCACCGACATATCACCGATCACAATACAGTAGCGAACAGAAAATGTATATCAGTCTCAACTTTGTTTTTTAACACCGTAGTCTCGTCTCCATGCTGCATTTTGTTTAAACAATTAGTCTGAGCAAACAAACTGGCCTGTCCAGCAAATAGAGTCAATTGTTCCTTTTGACCCCAGCGCCGGCCTTGCCGATTGACAACTCGTGTAATCAGAGCATCACATGCTGATAAAACTCACAACCTTACATTAAAGATGAAAATATGATCTACATTCGAAATAAATTCTTGCTGGATTGACGTGACCCATTTCCATTCCCTCATACTTATTTGGTTGTTATTGGATATGTATGTTTCTATTACTGTAGGCTTAGCACGGTAATACACTTTAGTCGCGTCGCGCAAAGGATAGTATACCCGTCATCTTCTGACGTCCTTAATTAGACAGTGACAGATATAGCCCATCTCGCGCGTATCTACTCGCGCCTTGCTGCGCTAAGCTTGGACTCAACTACCTCTAAATCACTATTATACTACCTCTTCCACATGCTTTCAAACCTAAAATAATGCGGGCAGTGGCTGCGAAGCGTCAAATAGTCATCATAATCTTGGTTATGTCCATTTGTATATTTCAAGTTTCGTGTGGTCTGTCTGGGAACATTAGGCCTGATTATAATGTATGTATTACAATTGAATTGTCTCAACTTGTCCTCAGCGCGACATCTACACATGGGCGTTGGACCACCGCGTGCACCACAAGTACACGGAGACAGCGGCCGACCCGCACGACATCCGGCGGGGGTTCTGGTTCGCGCACGTGGGCTGGCTCGTGCTCACCCCCCACCCCGCGGTGGAGGACCGGCGCGTGGCTCTGCGCAAGACCTCGCTGGATTTAGACGCGGATCCAGTTGTCAAATGGCAAAAGAAGTAAGGCTCTGGAAGTGTTTCCGAGGGATACCTTTAATCATACTAATAGCTCAGCTTCACCAAATAAAAGTCCCGGTTATCCATTTCGATGACATCTCGTGAACAATTCGGCATTATATGAATTGTACACGCATAAAGCCGCCGTTCATTAAAGGAGCTCGTTCCCACCATGTCAGGCGTCGGGCCGATTTTTTATCGGGTATCGGTGCCTCTGTTCACGCTAGCCGGCTGTCGGGTACAAGTACAGGGGGTAAGGTAACACATTTTATGTGGGATCCGAACGAGCTCTGACTTTAATTGCAAGACTTGACGTGCCGAAATGGGTATTTCACGTCCCAATTATTTAACTGTTACTAGTTTACAGCAAAAAATTAATGCAATACATATATTTTCATGTTATAATGCAGACCCCTATTCTTAATTAAACTGTGTGTCTTATCTTAAATACGTAGTTCCAGTTCCCAGTTCCTTCTCGAAAACACTGCTTGTTACGTGTTCTCGAGTTCGCGTGGGCAAAGGCTTAGGTTTGTACCTCGCGGCCAACTGAGATACAGAAAACGTAGCCCCTTGATCTTTAGTGTAGTGCCAAGTTATCCTCAGTACACGTCTCGCTTACGATGTCAGAAATTTACAACTATATTGGAAGCTGAATTTCACCCGTTAAGCAACGTGAACATTGTTTTATAACTGAAAAATAGGTCATACACAACCTTTAGTTCGCATCTATTCTGTAGACATGGCAAAAGCTAAAGGTATATAGCCAATAATTAGGAAAGATGAAATGTATTTATTACGCCTCCCTAGCTACTAGCCCGTCAAAACAAATCATAAGATTGGACTTACTTGGCCAATAATTTTGCAATAAGGTCTCTCCTGTGGACATACATTAATTTATGGGCTAACTAACAGTTGTGTTCGACCCAAATAGTCTATGAAATTAATTGTAATTTTACTGAAAGCAATGTTCATGTAAATGAACTACGGCGTGTAAGTAATTATTTTGCTCGCGTACAAATGAGCATCAAGTTCGCTTTGATCGTGGATAAGCAAGCACATAATTATATACAGACAAAAACACAGACTGACGGCGTTACTTAACTAACCGAAACTTACTGAAAAATCCATTATTTGTATCTCCAGGTATTTCATCCCCTTGTTCGCGTTGCTGAACGTGATGCTGCCTATCTGGGTGCCCTGGTACTGCTGGGGCGAGACCCTGGAGAACAGCTTCGTCATCAGTTTCGTGACCAGGTTCACCATCACGCTGAACATCGCCTTCTGTGTGAACAGTTTCGCCCATCTTTGGGGAAACAAGCCCTATGACAGGTGAGAATTTTTAACCTCGGATGCAAAATGCAGGGTGGGTACTTTGCTGCTGTGTGCGGGCGTATGTGTATGTGTGTATGTGTTATTTGCAAGAAGGTTGTCTAGCGGCAGTTCGCAGCTAAGTTACTAACTATAGTAAGAATAATGGGTTGGCATTAGAAATTCGGACCACGATTTTGGAATTACTAAAGGTTGTTTTTGTAGGGGATGTTAACCTGTTTCAAACAACACTCATCTTACTATGCGGAGGTGCGGAGTTAATTGTTTATGTTTTTAAGTTTCTCTGTCAATTAGTAACGACAGAGGACCACTTAGTCTTGTCTGTCCTATCCCTGGAGTATTTATAAAAAAGCCTCCGGGTGTCACAGAAGCTATAGGTTGAAATATTTTTATAATTAGGTTTGATTCTAAATCTGTAGTACCAAAAATGGATGAAAACTAATTCAAATGATACGCCACGAAGCGAAGTACGTCATAATGGCACAAATTTTAATCATCTGTTTAACCTCCTGAGGCCCTGCGTAATAAATATATTACATAGAAACATAAGCGTAAAAACTTCTCAAAATATCGCCATCTTGTAAAATTCTTTAGAACTTTTTTCTGTTTATCGAAGCTAAACAGTCTTCCGCCATTGTATAACCTGCGATTGGTTGAGTAACTGTCATAATAATATTTCTTTGGTAATTGGAAGTGAAGGATGACTTTGGGGTCATATGCACGCGGTAGATAATTTTGATTTTTTTTTTCAATTAACAGAGATCATAAAATGCATTTGTGGTTCTTTTGTTTATTAATATGCAATAGTTTAGAATATACATAGTTTTTAATCAATCTTTTCGTGATGAGAGAGAAATAACCTGTGAAATGTTTATGTAATACAGGTATGACATGAGTTCTCAATGACTACCGGGAATCCCAATGAATGTCAATGAGTCCCAGTGTAATACCTATATGACATATAATTGTTTGGCAGTAAATAACATTTTTTTATAATTATTTTTTCATCATTACGCGAGCATGGTATAGAAGAGTTATTGGCGCAGTCTGAAATTGATTTAAAAATTGAAAAATAATACTACAAGTATTTCCTAAGCATTGAGAACCCTTGTCATATACATATGACATTGAGAAAATCTGTTTCTCATGGGAAAATCTTACTTTTTTTTAATTTTCATCATTTTTGTTTATTATACTGGTATTATTAAGTAATTATGCAAAATTTTATCGAAATTGAAGACAAAAAATGCTCTGGGTCTTAGAAAGTGGAGGTTGACCTATAATTGTTTGGTAGTAAATAATATTTTTTAACATTTATTTCTTCAGCATTACACGATCATGTTATAGACGAATTATTTCCGGGGTCTGAAACTGATTTTAAAATTGAAAAATAATATTAAAAGTATTTTCTAACATATTTATTACAAAAACAAAAGTTGGCATTGAGAACCCTTGTCATTTATATATGACATTGAGAAAATCTAAGTTTTCCATGATAAAATTTTTTTTCACCATTTTTGTGCATAAAGTGGTACGAGTATATTAAGTAATTTTACAAATTTTTATCAAAATCGAAAATCAAAATAAATTCTGGTCCTCAGGAGGATAAAGGGTGAAACATATTTTAGGGATAAACAAAATTAGTATGCATTAAAATATGTATCGTTCGGTTGGCTAAAAAAAAACATTAAAAATAAAGCTTCTTAAATATTGAAAACCTTTTTATTCCAACTGAACCTCCGCTTCAGGGGCCGCAGCTTTAACCACGTTTTCACCTATTGTGAATGTCCAATGCCACTGTGGTGTCGGGATAGAATAACACTTCTCCATTTATTCTGTGGATGTGGTAAAAGGCAACTAAGGAAACAGGTTTAGGTATACATTACGCGACAGGTTAGCAATCTGTCGCCATTGTTCCTATTACTATTCCATTTGTTATGCTAGAAAGTCGCTGCGTAGCATCATACACGATTTTGTCTGTAATTTTTGTATGCCCTGCCTTCACCGTTTGGGAACACAGGCTAGATTTTATGTATGTACTACTAGCTGTGCCCGCGACTCCGTGCGCGTGGAAAATTTACTAATTTTCCCCCGTTTTTTTTTCCACATTTAAAATGTTTCTTCGGTCCTATTTGTCGCGGCGTGATGTTATATAGCCTAAAGCCTTCCTCGAAAAATAGTCTATCCAACACAAAAATATTTTTTCAATTCGAACCAGTATTTCCTGAGATGAGCACGTCCGAACAAACAAACAAACTCTTCAGCTTTATAATATTAGGTATTAAGTATAAGTATGATTATGACTCTTGTTTGTCTTGCAGGTTCATAAAGTCGACAGAGAACGTGCTTGTGTCCCTAGCTGCTCTCGGCGAGGGCTGGCACAACTACCACCACGTGTTCCCCTGGGACTACCGCACCTCGGAGCTGGGGCGAATCAACATTTCGACGTGGTTCATTGACGCATTCGCCAGAATCGGGTGGGCATACAATTGTGAGTATCAGACGACGGTGAATAGGGACCGGTCGGTGGTGTTATTCTCTTAAGAGACACCAAGACGCCAAGTCGAGGTGTCGAAATTAGTTGTCATATATACTCGCAGTATGGAAAAATTGACAGCTCGACGTTGTGCTTGTGCGTTGTTGTACTAGAAAATAACACGGCAGGGGCTTACGTCTGTATCAAGTAATAACTTATATACCTACATGCACACTTCTTACAGCAATTTAATTACCTACTTATACTTATTGTTAATTTTTAACTTTCTAAGTGGGTCTATTCTTATTCGACATGTTTTGTCAATCGCTACAAGGTCAGCATAAAGAAATCCCTTAGGGAATACGTTTGCTTTGTATTATTTTTATTCTTATGTCGGTAGGTTACTTGTTTTTAATGTGTTTTATATGATACATATCTACATACATATACAAGCCTATGGACACAGAATGAACAACCTCGTCATAGTAGCTCTCATGAATGATTTGACTCGTTTATTGTTTTACATAGAAGTAAAACAAAGGTACATATATTTAAAAGTAAACAGATAAATTATACGAAAAGTTGTAATTTTCACTAATAAGATGCAGCATGTCAAAGACAATGGCAGGTATGGAAACGTGTCAACAGGCAACACGACAATCGAAATGTCTTGTTTATGGCAAATTACGACAGTGTCACGTTTGTTAAAAGTCATTAATTAAAAAAAAACATGCAACTGCATCATGCGCCAACTTTACATAACTAGGTAAATGTTATTATTAAATAGATTTTCGAGAGAGGCTTTTTTAGTCTATAAATGCGTTTTAGTCGACACAAATAGTGGAAAAAAATTAATCTTTCCTTTTCTCGGTAAATACTGGACCAATTGTATGCGTATTTTCCGTTCCTGGAAGTATTTTCAACCAGTTAAAATTACTTATTTTAATGTTTACTGGTTTATGTCCTTAAGTTAAAGGCGCATGTATACTTACCAGTTCAAAAATATTTTTAACAATCAAATTTAGTTGAAATAGTAACAAATAACCTAATTTTAAATTCATTAATCCTTGTTTGGCTTTTCACAATTCAGTAATTATTTGAGTTTAAACAAATATACTTATCACTTTTTCATTGTTTTTTATTTTGCCCCTAAATGTTCCGATGCCTACTTAACTAAAATCAATACAGACATGGGGATGGGGAAGGACTTCGATCATTCAATCATGATTTTTTCAAGCGTTACTTGTTTTTTTTTTCAGTAAAAATGGCGACTTCTGCGATGATCATAAGCAGAGCTAAGAGAAGCGGCGATGGGACTCTGGGAGAGACTGAAGAACCTGACCCCACATCGCCTGGTCAACGCGTCGAGTAAAAGCCCAAAAGCCCATGCTTTCGCTACCTCTTATACCTCAAAATAATGTTGAAAATGCATTCATAGCTTAATATACAAGCATAGTGGTATAGTTGGTGTTTTGTCCAGCATGCATTTGTACCTGCAGTTTCTTTTCGTGTTAGTGAAATTGGTGAATTATACGCGCATATAATATTAATTGTAATACTATTTTTAATATTTTTATGGGATTCCTAGCCTTCCCATCCGAGGTTTTGTGGCTATATGAGGTAGGCTCGGTAACTGAAATAAAACATCATAACAGGAATTTCTTGCAGTGTTTGTAGAATTAAAAGTAATTGAAAAGTTTTTCTGTTTCAAAGCTCTAACTAAAGTAAAGTTTAAACCAGTGTTTGTTAACCTGTGATCTGAGAACCAATCGTGATACTCGAAATGTCTATGGAAGTAGGCCGTCTTATCTGCGTACATCTGAATAAAATAAATAATTACATAGTAATGAATGGTTAACATTTTATTTGGTACTTAAAGAGGTTCTTAATATTTTCCTTGATTCCCTAGGGGGACTGAAAAAGGATAAGAAACACTGGTTTAGATAAATAGTCAATAATGTTAAGATTTTAATTGAGAAGTATTCATTATTCCTCAGTCTGATAATTAATAGACAACACTGTTGTTCTATATTGTTTTAATTAAAACTATTTGTCATTAATAGTATATTAGTTAAACACTTCTCTTTTGTCTTCAGTTACGGAGCCCAACTTGTAAAAGACGCATAATTAATATGTTTAAATGTCTTAAAAAAGGAGATTCTCAAGTCGACCGTGTTTTATATCACTATTATAAAGTCAAAACCAACGAACCAAAAACATGGCTATATTTAGGGTATGTACCTACCAACGAAGAATTTTTACAATTAATTGCCATGTAAACGAAATGACGACAATGAACGAAGCTAGATTTGATTGAACACGAAATTTTCGTGAATGCACTGAAAGTTTATGTCATATGTACTTAGTTTCGATAGCCGTTTTATATAAAAAGCGAATTTTAAAGCGAATAGACGAGACTTAAAAGTTTGGTATGCGATGAAAACACGGCACGAGCGTGGAACATAAAGACAATTTCTAAATCTTCGTAACTAATGGTTGGTAGACAAATCATAGATCATAACTATTATTGTAGTCGGCATAATGAAAAGTATTTCAAGAGTCTTTGTATTAAATGTGCCTACTTATGTACAATGTGCAGTGGGTTAGGTGTTTAGATACTTTTTTATTTTTGATAAACTTGTGTACGAAAAATGCTGTTGCAGCACTATTCCTGAGACATTTATATTTTACTAAAATTAACCATTCCATAGAAATGGCTGCGTTTTTATAAAATTCTAGATTTACAAACCAAATCGGTGTATTTGATCAATTAAGTGTGATGGTAAAACCCTAAAAAGGATATTATAGTGATAAGGAAGTAACAATGCATTTTCATATATTAAATTATTTATATACATGTATATTTTAAAATACTTATTCTCATTGAAATTACGAGTAATAAAAGGTTTTTATTTTTGGTTACAATTTAGAGTCTACGCAGTAAAAAAGTCGTCAAAAAGGCAAGATTGTGGTCTATAATTCATACACATAAAATTAGAGTTCTGTCAAAAGCTTGAATTGCTAAAGGGTAAAATTGTACATTGAATAAATTATAGTTATATACATTATAATAGTCGTGGAAATTGATGTTATTTTTCGCATTTTGACCGTCCCTTTAATTTGATATTTATCGGCAAGTTAAGTTTTAAGTAATAGTTTTAATAAAAATCTGTAACCTATGGGTATGGTTTATGAACGGAGCCAAGAGGCGAGCTTCATTAAAACACGAGTGCTTAAATGCCTAATCATGTAAAGTTACATAGCGTATAACTTTATCTACGTTCATTTTACCTAATAGTCCAGAAAAAAATTACTTCCAGCTACGCTGATTGCATACCTATTCCAATTTTTATACAATTTGTTTTTATCTTACAGTTATCAATAGGTAATTATCTGATTTAAGGTGTTCGGAATTTGAATGCAGTTACTATATCGGTATAGATTTTATAATGTAACCGTTATGATGCTACAACTGATATAAATATTATTTAATCTACGCCATTTGCCTTTTGCTTCACAACGTATATTTAAGTAAAAGGGAAATTTTGACATGGATATAGATAAAATGCGGAAATAGTAACAAGATTCATTTCCAAATAATGTCAAAACATTTAATTTTCCTCTACAGCCTTATATACACTCTATATAAAAAAAAAATTGATCAATGTATCACGTACAACTACCTAATGTGTTTTAAATACATAGGTATTTGATTGTAAACATCATCAAATGTACACAAGTTTGTAGCTGTTCGAATTAAGCCCGAATAAGATTACGAAGAGTTCAAAACTATAAATATTATTATTATAAATAAATACAAATGTTGGACATTATTTCTACTACACAGAAAGCTTATACCTGTCATAATAAAATTATTGTTTGTAATAAACTCGACTTCACAATTAGGTTAATGTAACAAATCACTCCATGATATAAATTGTAAACGAGCTTGCGATGGACCAGGTCACAATCCACCTAATAATAGAACTACTTAAATCAAAATGCCTATTTATGTTGAATCTTACCACAGGTCCAACCATTCAAAAAATGCAATGTATTATTATGCAAGTGTGTGCCACAACTGGGCCACCACTACTACTTTGATGGGAAAAACAATATCATTTTTATCAACACCCCCTATTTAAAAGTACAGGCAGTTCGCACAATTTATATGAAAATTTCCATACGATGTGCACTGTGCATTAAACACAAAAACCTTCAAGTATAATATTCAAACTACGGCGCACTGCTATTTGAAAAGTAATTACAAGTAGAATATTTAAAAAATATCGTAGTTTTTGCCTGGTTGGACGTGTCGTGATGAACATTTATGTTGTAATTGTTGTTAAATTGTTAGAATGTTGAATCATTTACTTATTAAGGTTCTATGTATCTATAGATCCAGGTGTTTTATTGATTAAATAATTAATTTAAAAAAGTTTTTATTTCATGGTTAGTACGTTTATGAACGTGTTACATTTCTTCTCGATAAATTTATCCCCTAATTTATAACTTCTAAGGGTTAAAACTACCGTCGTAATTGCATGATAAATTTTAAAAATCAAAATATAGTAATGGGGCTCCCATACAAAAAAACGTGTTTTTTTTCAGTTTTTGGAACAAAACCCTTCGAGCGAAAGTCCGACTTGCACTAGGTCGGTTTTTAATATCGATGGGCCCTACGTACAAGGGCCAAAGTGTAAAATCCAAACTTTACAGGGCGAGCTGTTAAAGACAAAACCTGTTGTAACTCAGAAGTGGCAAACCTGAGACTTCTGAAACTTGGCACACTTACTAATAACACTCTGCCCTTCAAACACAATGAAAAAAAACTTATAAAATAATTATATACCAAAAGTTTTTGTACATACGCCCATGTACGTGAATATTAGGCAGATAAAATTTTGTAAAAAAAACAGGTAAAAAGTTCTATGTGTTACTTTGGCTCTTATACGCGGTATTCTTTAAAATCGTTAGTAAAAAGTATAGAGTTATAATACTCGTGTATTTAAGCTTTTATATGTATAACTTAAGAGATGTGACTATTTTTCAAGGAAATGGAATTGTAATTCATGATTTTGTGCTAGTTTGGTCTTTATACGTTGTGAAGTTTGCTGTATCATAAGGGCTTAAGTGAACAAACAGTTCTATTTTATAGTTTTCTTTCATAAAAATCATCGTTAAAATAAATTTATTTTATGGTTAAAGTAAACAGTAGGACTACTAGAACTACTAGAAATATGTGTAGAGACTTTTACTTACCAAAACACAAATTGACTTTCGAGATCAATAGATTTTTTTTCTGATTTCAAAATCTTGAAAATTAAAATGTAATTACTTGTAATGATAGGTGTATATGCTTAAAATAGAATAATCAATAAAATTTTACTAGTTCTGTTTTTATCGTTACAGTCACTTTCAGGGGCAGTAGGAATAGTATATTATATTGCAATACTCAATCTGTTCCCTTATGTTTACGTTTGTCTTATTAAAATACTTAAGTTTGTTTGAATTTTTACACGGCTCACCAAAACTCTTTTCTTGCCCCTGTTTTTCATCTTTGCTGCACTAAGGTTTACCGGAATTTTGATCCCTTTACTTTTAGAACCTATCTATTCTTGACTGTATTGCTCGCGCAATCTCTCTTTGTCCCTTTTTTCAAATACTTTTTCTTTCTGGAATTTACCGGCGTGTAGGGTTCATCCTATGAATCTTTGCAAAGATTGAGGTAAAATTAAGATACGTAAGCCACGGAAGGTATAGCTTCTTTGCCAAAATAATACTGCCATCAGGTGAAAGAATAGGAGTATCTTTGATGTTGTTGTCAGTGTTAATAGAAATCAACACAGTAAAATTTTAACTCTATCCAACAATATCCCACTCTGTTGGCATCGGTAATAATATTAGTTACTGTATTGTTAACATTACAGACTACCATTTAAGTATTGTAAAACTTCATCAAACTCGTTCAACAATATCTAAAGTGGAAATTTCAAATGTCCACCACCGTCGATATCATACTGTCTAATTTATGAGGTTACTATAGAGATGAATATTCAGAGAGAGCGACTGACATTGTTAGTGACGGTTAATAATTTTAATAAAACGCGACTAGTTCGAGGGATCGGTACCTATTGTTAAAAATCATGAGCGGGTAATTTGAAGAACCCGAGCTGCAAAACTAATGTGATGCCCTACTTCAGTCTACTCATGATCACGGTCGCTGCAACGCGGCCGAAATAATTAAATTAAAATTATACTCTTAGGTGATTTAGTCCTGCATAGTAATAATTATGTGGTGACATTCTGTTTGTTTGATTAGGTTCTCTCGAGAAGAAAATTATTATTTTCATTTTCGGGGTGTGTGAGATTTTTATATCGCTTTGGCAAGTTTTATTTTGCAAGATTTCTAAGTTTACTTAGCGTATAAATCTTCCCTGAACGACAACAAACATTTCAAAACCAATATCAGCTAAATCAGCCCAGCCGTTCTCAAGTACTAACGTGAGAGTACGAGCGAGATTGAAGAACAGGATATTTTATTTAATATGCGTAATTCGGAATTTTCTAATTTTTCACTAGCCTCAAAAAGTAGCAGAGAAGCAAAAACAACATAATTTGCCCACTGAACATACTAAAAAATACCATAATATTAAAATAATAACTTCGGCCTAAGTGGTGTTTACCATAATATTACACGTATAGGGGCCTATCTACCAGATTGGCCCCTAATAGCAAACATCACAATATTTTACAGAATACATAAAAAATAGATGTTCTGACTACATTTCACTTAAAACATAGGTTTACAATATACCAAAATGAACCGCTGGGAATTTACCGCGTAAAAGTATCAAACGTACGTTAGGCCCTTATACGTTAAAATTACGCCCAGTTAGGCCCTTATGGTACGACAAAAACTTGTAGAATAATGAAAAAAATAGGTGTTTTTAAATCCAGGATTATACTACATACTTTATAGATGCCTAAAATGCAAAAAAAGCAAAATTGAAAAAAATCACTTTGGCCCTTATACATAGGGCCCATCGATATAGGTAAGGAACGTCGTAATAAAATGTCCCACGAGGTCCTGTTCGAGTATTCCAATATTAGTCAGCTTGCAGCGGTCAGTAGGTACGGGAAAATGTGTGCATTCATACATCTCAAAAAAAACCTGTTACCTACCTACTCAACTCGGGAATCAAACCCGGTTGTTTTGGAAAAAATACACGTACTTACATTATTTCTATTTAAATATCGAATGTGTAGATGTAGATTTTAAGCAGTACCTCAATGTCTCTATGAAACATGATGTCAAAAATAAATAAAATGCATTGTTTTCACATACTTCAATTTATTTAAGTAGGTGTTCGAAGTGAACACCGTTTTTTTTTTCAATACAACAATTCACACGTTTAGGTAACAATTTCACTATTTCATTAAGTACGTATATTCATGTGGCGAATTTACCACTCCTTAAAGGGGGTGATAGACGTACGAGCAAGTACGCGCTGTACGCACCGTACTTATGGCTCGACGACCTTTTTCAATTGTGTGGTATTAAATAATATTTCAAGTACGCGTGCTTACGGTGACACACAGTCGAAAAAGGTCGTCGAGCCTTAAGTACAGTCACGAACCGGGATTGTTGAGCCACTTGCCACTGTTCGAAATTTAGACGTGTAATCAATGACCGATGTGACCGACTAGAAGTCAGCTTTTGGATTAATATTACACGACCAAGTTACAAACATAGGTACCTAAGTGGCTCAACAATCCCTGTTCGCGATGGTACGCGTACTTGCTCGTACGTCTGTCAGGCCTTTAACACTTTAAGCAAAAATAAGTAGAAGATATTGAAAATATCGTTAAATAATTTAACAGGAAAACACAAAGTCTGACTGTTTTCGGGAAAATGATATTTCCATTTTGAATTGATCGCATTTATTTAGCTTCAATATTCGTATTCATTCAATTTTCGTGCAAAGAACTGGAAACGGGTATTAATTTGTTCTATTGAAATATTGTAAGAAGAATTTAGACGAAGATTAATTTGATTATTATTTGATAAACAAACTTGATGTCAGATTTGATAGGTACCTACCTAAGTTAGGTTTTTTTACTACCCATATTTTATCGGATGTTCAAATAGTTTAGCAAAGGAATTTTACCTACTTAGTATTTATTGATCTGATGGACTTTATTTAGTGTCTTAATTCCGATTGTATCTAGTATAGGTACCTAAACTTAGGCACCAACAGAACATTTTTGATTTTTCTTTCCTTTGCTAAACTATTTGAACACCTATAAAATGCTTACAACCCGTTAACCTGTTAAATCTGACAACTGAAGTTTGTTTAGGTACCATCGCGAACAGGGATTGTTGATCCACTTACCTATTTTTGTAACTTGGTCGTGTAATACTAATCCAATAGCTGACATCTAGTCGGTCACATCGGTCATTGATTACACGTCTAAATTGCGAACAGTGGCAAGTGGCTCAACAATCCCGGTTCGTGACTGTACATTTAGTTAAGTACTAGTATAGGTGTGTCAGCGCTGGTGGCTTCCAACTCTGATCCTTGTCTTCTTCTACTTTTAATTTTTAGTAAGAACGGGACAGAAGGTCTCGGTACATTTGTATTTAAATGAGATTATTTTTGTTAGGTGGACTAATTCGTACAAGGTTGGTAAACGAGTGCTTAACCGAAAATAATCAACGACTCTACGTGATAAAAAAAAGTACGCGAAATGACCGTTGGTGACAGCACTGTCGCGGCGCGCGCGTCTTTCTGCTTTTTAGGGTTCCGTACCCAGAGGGTGACGGGACCCTATTAGGCGCCGCGCAGACGACAGACTTTTGTGCGATCGAGTCTGCGGAGCAATAAAATCTCTGAATGGCGCGCAGAGAGTATCTATTCAGAGTTTTTATTGCTCCGCAGACTCGATCGCTCAAAAGTCTGTCGTCTGCGCTGCCCCTTACTGAGACTTTGTTGTCCGTCTGTCACCAGGCTGTATCTCACGAACCGTGATAGCTAGAGAGTTGAAATTTTCACAGATGATGTAATTCTGTGGCCGCTATAATAACAAAGACTAAAATCAAAATAATAATAGTAATTGAGGGAGGGGCTCCCATACAAAAAACGTGATATTTTGTTCGTTTTTAGTGGTCCACATTCTGCGAGCTGTATCTCAAGAACCGTGTTGAGGCAGTTGAAATTTTCACAGATAATGTGTTTGTATTGTCACTACAACAACAAATACTAATACCAAAATAATAATAATAATGTTTAAGAGGGCAGGCTCCCATAGAAAACGTGTCTTTTTTGCTGTTTTTGATATGGAACCCTTCTTGCGCGAGTCCAACTCGCACTTGGCCGGTTTTTTGTCAATGAGTCTACGGTCAGTACGGTCCGAGTTTGAGTTTAGTTCCGCTTGGTGGCGCTCGAGTGCTTTAATATGCTAACTCAAGTGTGCATTCCTTGTGGAATGATAAAATAATATTCCTAATATGAACAAGCGAATTAACTAACTAACTTTAATGCAGCTTGTTCAAAGGAAAAGTATGGCTAAAGTTAAAGTATATTTTAGGCGACAAGCTAGCACTCTGTCACTACTGTACCCGCCGACTCAAAACCTAAAAGATATGCTAGACGTGGTCACGAAACGTAAAATAGTCATGGTTCTGTCTATAAAAGGCCCTGCGCAGTCGACAGACTATCCGCGACGGACTTTTTAGTCTGAAAATAGAACCTATAGAATTATATGCAGTAAGGCAGTAACGCACACGACGCGCAAAAAGTCCGGCGCACAATGCATACATTACAATCCAAGCAAACTTTTTGTGCGCCGCAGACTCGATCGCCCAAAAAGTCCGTCATCTGCGCAGGGTCTTACGGTTCGTGTACTATGCCTACCCCATTTGAGAACACAGGCGTGGTGTTTGCGCTGTTTGTATGTTTGTGTTGTTTGTATGTGTGCGTAAATTACGAAACTACATGAGTAGGTAAGCATTAATAAAATATACTTAACTCAGATAAATTTGCGTACATACCGTGGTGTTGAACGTATTGTTTGTCTAGATGAAAATTACACAGCAATTATAAGAATTCAGTTCAAGTTATGAATATTTCGTTAACATGACAATAAACCCTGTGAAGGATTTTCAAGCCAATGAATTACTAACTATAAATTATGATCATCCGTTCTACGCGGACGTCAGACACGCAAAAAATAAACTAAACAGATTGAATTAGGAATAGTGTACCATACGCATAATACTAAAAAATATTAATGAAGTAAGTATTTTTTGTTAAGCAGCAACTCGCAGAAAACAACTTGACCGTGGATCCGTGGAGCGTACCTTATTTAGATAGTTACTTACGGCCGGTCCCAATATTCAATCCACCGATTTTTAGGTTACTATAATATGTATATAGCCCGAGAAATGATAGTTAACTATTTATTTGTCATTTGTCAAACAATAATATTAAATCTTGATCATATAATGTCAGTGAAATATAGAACACAAATTAAAATAAATTGGAAGTATATACGTATTTTTTAGGCTCCAAACATAAGTCCCTCGCGTTGGGACACGACAAGTGAACGACAAAACGTAGGTACTCGTAGTTTTAATTGTTTTTTAAACCTATTAATTTACATTGTTTTTATGTTAAAACATTTGGCCACAAGGTGATCGAAAAACACTTTTTAAATCAATCGTATTGTCATTTGTGTCTCGTGTGGTTTCCGAATATCACCACATCATTTACTGAGGTAATAAGTTTTTGTATCCTTCATTCGAAAGGCTTCCAACCTGTCTATCTATTTTTAAACATAAACTTTAGCTGAGAATGTCGACGACTCGTGAAATAGTCATAGCTCACAACGTTTTCCGTTTGATAATACGGCGAATGATTATTTATGTTTTGTCATTCATGTAGTAAAATTACTCCTCTCGCCACTAGGAGACTGAGAAGATACTCTAATCTTCTCAGTGGCACTTGTCTTATTTTGCAAAAGTTGTGCGGCATTTGTTGGCCGGGTGGCTGATAGCTCAGTTTGCGCCATGGCATCGACGGACACGCGCGTGGCGGCGACTGGTTGCTTGGTTGAAACAACTCGCTAACTTTGTGACGAACTAAAGGAATCGTGCGCGGATCTTGGTGTTTTAAAACTTTAATTATGACAAGTTTTTAATCATTCCTGAACTTGGATGTTGTTCGAGAATCGGCGTTGTTGAAAAGTGGGAAGACCGAAGTTAAGGTAGAGTTTGTTTATTTCCACGTATAAGCCGAAGTGAAGAGTTTGAATATTGAAACAATTATTGCTATAGGTACGGAGTGAAATTAAATTGATGATGCTAATTAGTGCTCCTTATTCAGTTAATGCCACGCAACATAGTTCATTACTTCATTTATTAAAATAAACCCGATAAAATGTAGGATATTTATACTAAGGTGGAAAGAAATTGCGACTTCAATGTTTGAACACTTCAAATTTAATAAGTATAATTAAAACAAATAAGTTAGGGTCTTTCGTTGTCCAGCATAGCTAAGTAAAATAACACTTATTTTGTCCTAATATTTTTATTTCACTCCGTATTTAAAGTTTGTTAAGAAATTTATTATTTTGTAGATTTACTTTTGGTCTCCTTTGTTGCAACCGATTACCTATTGCGTATTAGGAACAGAATAATTAAACAATGTAAGCCAGAATTCCTACACAACACAATTAGCTGTGCTCTAGGCACCATAATATAGGGTGAGTAGGTACCTAAGGATAGCGAGGGCGATTGAGTTTTGAATGGAGTAGGGATGACATAGCAGTGATGTGGTTTTTATACGCCACAGCTACCTAAATAATTATTATTATTGCAAATGGAATTATAATAATATTCATAATCCGCCCCTCATAATCCTAACTCCACGTCCGGCACGACCACCAGTGCCACGTGAGGGGCGGACATTGGCAGCTATGTACTTAGCTACACTTACCAATGGCTAACGGAGCACTAGAAGCAGAGTAAGTAAGTATGGAAGCGGGACAAAAAAGATGTACACTACCCCAGGCGGGTACCAGCAGAGGAGACGATGCTGGAGAATCCCGCCCCGAGCGCCGCGTCACGCGCAGCTCGGGCCGCTCCGTGTATTCTGGGGGGAGCAATGGACCGCGACTTGAAACAACTCGGCTAACGGATATAGCCGAAATCATCATTTCACAACCATCATCACCTATTTCATCAACCCATAGTCTGTTTGAATCACCCAGCTCATCACCTCACCCATTTGAAACCCAAATATTTTCCGACACAACATCTGTGTCGTCAATGTCAGTAGATGTTGTTCAGGAGGCAAAAGCCATCAACCCTGAACCCACTACCGGCAATAACCGCGCGCGACAAAAGTGGACAAGTGAAATGAATATGTTCATCTGGCGCACTTACCTTGAAATAACCGAACTGGAAACTAAACAAACGGATACCTAGACAGTCTACACTCACAGTTTTTACAACAGTTTCCACAAATGAAAGTATCGAAGCAAAGAGTAGGTGACCAACGTAGAGCCATCATGCGAAATAAAATGTTAACATCCGATATCTTAGACAGCATAAGAGATGAAGTATGTCTTAAGTTGGCAAACTCACATGCTACCACAACTTCAGCTTACCGAACTTAAACAACGGATAACAGCCAATCACGAACCCGGTTGATATGGACCGATGAAATAAACGAAGCTATTATGAGAGCATACTACACGATCACAAATTTAGAGTCAAATACAACAGCATACCGAAAACAATTACACAAAGAAATAACAGAAAATTTTACAGAACTGGCACATGTCTCAGAACAGAGAATAGCAGACCAAAGACGCACAATCATAGCAAATAACCGCATATCACACCAAAAACTAGAAGAAATACGACAAGAGGTTCATCAAAAGTTAAATACACCAGACACCACAACACCGGACAACAACCCCTACGAACAAAACGTGACACCTGAAAATTCACCAACTGACCCTATTGCAACTGTGCAACAAACAAGTGGAACATTAGAGAGTAACATCAACGCTGAACTCGACCAAAAGATAACCGACACATTCAAAACCACACTAGAGACATTTAAAACCACTGACCCTACGCAAAGACCATATATACCGAAACAAAAAACGTCCAAGAAACTAAGCTACATTGTAAATTTTATCAACACAAACATACTACCCGAACAAATATCTGAAACAGACGATTACATCACAACACAAACACTAATATATACCGCAGCCTACAGTGCTGCCATCTGCAATGGCACCAAATTCAAGGAAATTTCCCCAGGAACACAAAAGCAAAATGACAATAAGCCAGCGTGGCAGAAAAGGCTCGAAAATAAAATAAACAATTTAAGAAAAGACATAGGAAGGTTAACACACTATATCCAAGGTTTCAGGGGTGCACGACTGTTGATAAATGTCGAAGACATCAAAAAGAGACACCAACACCACTCTCAACATGAGGAGCCCAACACGAACGATGAACAATTTCTCGATACACTTAAACAAAAATTAAACACGGCGAAAGCCCGACTTAGTCGATATCTAAATTGCACTCGTAGAAAAAAACAAAATACACAATTCAGTAATAACGAAAAACTATTTTACAGACAACTCTCAATAGACACGCAACATACGCACACTCATAACACCTTAAATACCGACTTACCTGATGCTGAAAAATTTCATCAATTTTGGTCTAACATTTGGAACAACCCGATCGAACACAACAAAGCGGCTGAATGGATTTATAATGATGAACAGACACTAAACGATGTACGTCAAATGAGGTTTGAGTTCATACCAATTGACACTTTCACACGAGTTATAAAAAAAACGCATAATTGGAAAGCACCAGGCACTGACCACATACACAACTACTGGTATAAAAAACTCACCTCTCTACACCCTAAACTACACACACATATCAATGATTTCATACGATCCCCCACCACCATGCCTGAATTCATCACTCAAGGCATTACATATATGCTACCTAAGGACAACGACAGACTCAATCCAGCAAAATACCGACCAATAACATGTTTGCAAACAATTTATAAAATACTCACATCTTGTCTCACAGAACTGATATACCAACACATTACAGAACACAATTTATTAGCAGAAGAACAGAAAGGGTGTCGCAAATATAGTCAGGGATGCAAAGAACAGCTCATTATTGACTCAGTGGTAATGAAACTAGCAATAAAACGTGTCTTGTTTTACCACAATGTACATAGATTATAAAAAAGCCTTTGACTCCGTACCCCACAGCTAGCTTCTACACATTCTGCACCATTATAAAATCAATCCAACAATAATCACTTTCTTAAATAACACGGTGCAACACTGGAAGACGAAGCTTAAGCTAGTGAATTGCCCAACACAAATACAAACTGCAGACATACACATTAAACGGGGCATATTCCAGGGAGATGCATTAAGCCCACTTTGGTTTTGCCTTGCTCTGAATCCTCTCTCAAATATGCTGAACCGACATGGCAACGGCTTCCCAGTACCACACGATCAAACTCACACCTCACTCACTCACCTCATGTATATGGACGACATAAAACTATACAGTACAGACACAGAATCACTACACCAACTCGCTGACATCACGCAAAAGTTCTCCAACGACATTTGTATGGAATCCGGCATTGACAAGTGCAAGACGTTGTCTGTACAGGATGGGGTTGTTGTACAGAATGACTATGCGCTTGACAATGGCGACTTCATTCGATCAATGAACGAGGGCAGCCCTTATAAATACTTGGGATTTCAACAATCCCAACAAATACATCAAAAAGAAACAAAAACAGATCTGATAAAACAGTTCAAACATAGGCTAAACTCACTGCTACGCTCACAACTAAACTCTCGTAACATTATCAAATCAATCAATACCTACTAATACTACACATCGTAAATACCACCCACGCTCTTGTACACAACGCTTAACACTGCCTAGAAACCAGGGTGGCAGAGGGCTCATAGACATTATTAATTTACATAACAAACAAATCACTAATCTAAGACAGTTCTTCTACAAACGATCACAAGACTCTATATTACATCAAGCAATTAGCAAAACCGACACACGCCTAACTCCTCTTAACTTACATGACACAAACACGCAACGCAATGAACACATCACGGATCCTAAACAAAAAATTAATGCATGGCAGCTAAAGTCTCTCCACGGAAGACATTACAACGATTTGCAGCAACCACATGTCGACAACTTAGCGTCGAACGCGTGGCTGCGTCGTGGTGAACTCTTCTCGGAGACTGAAGCTTTTATCATAGCCATTCAGGATCAGGTAATCAACACCAAAAACTATCAGAAATTCATTATACGTAGACCGGGATCAGATCACTGCAGACACTGTCACGCTAGCCCAGAAACCATCCAGCACATCACTGGCGCCTGCCGCTCCATAGCCCAGACCGATTACAAACACCGACACGACCAAGTAGCAGCCATTTCAATATAAACTGATTACAGACAAAGTCCCATACTACAAATATCAACCCCAGACAGTAATGGAAAATAGTGACTACAAAATCTACTGGGACCGGACCATCATGACAGACAAAACCATTCATTACAATAGACCTGATATCACGATTCTGAATAAAAAAGATAAACTAGTTTACTTAATCGACATCGCCGTCTGCAACACTCACAACTTACAAAGTACACATACAGAAAAAATTGCTAAATACACCGACCTTTCCATTGAAATTAAAACACAGTGGCAGATCCGCACGGTGAAGACCATCCCTATTATACTCTCTACTACTGGTGTCATACCAAAAACACTCCACACAAGCCTACGGACACTAAACATTCACCCACTCACATACACGCTGCTCCAAAAAGCTGTCATACTCAACACATGTCGCATAGTTCGCAAATTCTTGTCTATGGATTGAAATCATCGAAAGCACTTGGCTTAGGCCCGTGCCAAAACTTTGCCTCTTCGGAGAGAAATCTTAATTTAGAAATACTTCATAATCCAAAAGTGTCAACCTAACAAATTACATAACTCACCTCAGTTTGAAATCTCATCTCATCTCTCCTCAACTACGGGGTAGATTTACGAAAAAAAAGTTTATAACGATATCTCAGGATATCTGGTCTGTATTCCCAAATGGGGTAGGTAGAGCACACGAAACGCTCCACAGTTAAAAAAGTTCCAGGTTTTCTATAGTGACATGTTGCTAGCCTGTTGCCTTAAAATATGTATACCCACCAACCTATTTCCTTAGTCGCCTTTTACGACATCCACAAAAAGAATCTGAGGGAATTAAGTACCTACCGAGAGAGAGAGTCCCAAGGAAGAACATAAGACTACTTTTGTTCTGTAAAATGAGTAACATCTTTCAATAGCAGTTGGCAGTCGTGTAAACATTAAAATGTGCGAAATAATTTTAACTCTGCCAAAAAAAAAACCATTGTCAAATACAACAACTTTTAAAAATAGCAATGTAGACGATCAAAAAAGAACTTAAATTGACAGATTATCCCTGTCACGCTCGCTTCATTGAGCCTTACAGTCGTAAATTAAATCAGAGATCAAATATGTAAATAACCGACCGTCACTGTCAAAATGACATCTCCGGGGTACCCAACCTTTCTTATGTTGAATTTGAATAATATTTTTCAAATAATTACTTCAAACAAGCTGGCCCGGCGAACTTCCTTCCGCATTGTAAGTTTTATTTTGCAAGATTTCCAAATTATCTCACCGTTTACCGTTAAACCTTTCCTAGATTTCCACAAATATTTCAAGACTAAAATTAGCCAAATCGGTTCACCTGTTCTCAAGTTTTAGTGAGACTAACGAACAGGAATTACTACCTAGTATTGTTAAAAAAGAGGGCAATGAAAGGATTATAAATAGAAAATCAGTGATTAGATTTAATATAATATTCACTTTGACTCGAATTTGAGGGTGAACTGTCATTATCGGTTACATTTATGATAAATCCTTCCGTGACATTATCTATCGGGTGGTCGAGTTGTCTTATTTTATTTTCTACTTTAATGACATGAGCTACAAAATCGCTCCATTTTTTAGCCTCACCGTTTCCAATACCTACTGAAACAACTACTCCAAAATTAAATTATTATATCATAATGTACGTACGCATACGAATAATCTACGATCCAAATGATGACAGTGTTTTAGCATTAGCTCTGGCATATTATAAACTAGGTACACATATTTGCAATTTAAAAAATATACTATTCTTGTTTTATTAATTTTAATGTTTCTGAATATTTAGACGGTTATGATTAGTTGAGCACATTTTCAGTCATATTTATTGTGTGTGTTTGGCTTTACTGCAATGGCATCACTAGTGTTTACCATTTTGATTTAAAGTTTCATTTTCGACTATAGTTACTTGTAATTCTCTGTCTTTTCATTATAAAAAACGGTATACATTTTCTTTGATAGCGAATGAAAAAGAAGCGTCATATTTCCAATCTACCATTAGATTGCGAATTATTTATACAAGTCGCAATCAGAATGTAATAACTTTTGAAAATAATACTTCCCAATTAACGTTGTAATACTAGCAATATCTGCCATCATTCTGAGAATTGATTTTAATCTGAGAAAAATACTTTTGCATAAAGCTGATTTCGAGTAGCTACCTACGATCTGTTTGTCCGCGTGAATTTGTGTTATGTACATCATTATTACAATCACGCCTGCGTTCCCAAATGGGGTAGGCAGAGCACACAAAACGCTACATAGACAAAACCATGACTATTTCACGTTCCGTGGCCACTTCTACCATATATTTTTTTAGGTTTTAAGGTGGCAGGTATAACAGTGACAGGTTGCTAGCCAGTCGCCTAAAATATACATACATATTGTCACGCCCGCTTTCCCAAGAGGGGTAGGCAGAGCACATGAATTGAAAAATCCAGTGCCACGTTTAGCAACTTCAGGGTAACCAGATGGTTAAATATACCTTACCCTATGTCCTTAGTCGCCTCTTATGTCATCCACGGAAGAAATGGAGAGGTGTTATTCTAAACCCGACACCACACGGATTTGTGTTGTATGATATTTTTAAATTATCTTGGCATTTTTTCGCGTTTTTAATCCCCGTACCTATGTTCGGTATTGTAAAATACGTCACCTAATTTACGACGAATTACGTCTTTATTATTACCGCCGTTCACTTATTGTAGTTAAAAGATAAAAATAAAACAAAGGAAAATCATTACTAGGTTCTGGTGCACATAATAGCGGTTATAGTTAAAAGGTAACAGAACATCAGTTACTTTTGCATTTGTAATACTAATAGAGTTTTATGTGTGGCACACCGTAACGTACCTACATAATATATTATGCACCTCGCATCCGATTTCAATTAATTAGGTGTCAATAGTTTCGTAATTATGCTCCAGGTAACCTTGCTCTAAGTGCGCATAAATAATTGAGCCATTATGCTTATCATGGCTGTAGCCCGATGCTTGAAGATATGGACATATAATATTTACCATCGAACCAACTGATTCCTGACCCATCATAGAACCTATTCACAGTGAACGTCATAGTGACATTGCATTGCTTGACAAAGGAAATCTTTATTACGTTTATTGTGAAAACGTTCTGCGATGGGTCAGGTCAGGAATCAGTTGGTTCGATAGTACATCACGCCTGTTTGTAATCCCAAATGCATTAGGCAGAGCGGACGAAAGTACATAAACAAAGCCATGATATATTTCAAGCTTTGTAAGTTGCTTCTAGCATAATTTTTAGGTACCAAGCTTGAAGATTCTTAAGTATTTTAAGCTACACAATTTTTTTATTTTAATTTTCACCCGCATAATCGGGTTTTTTTAACTTATCATTTAGGCAATTGACTTATGGTCGGATCAATCAATAGATAATAAAATTTCGTATGCCTACGCCTTAGGGGATATCAATTACGGCGTATGTACATAAAACTGTATTGTGGTAGTGGCACTTGTGTCACTGTGTCTAGTTGTTCGATTTGTTATATAAGCAAAACATTAAATATTTTGCGCCGATTTCGACTTTGGCGAACTGCATGATTATTATATTCCTATTTGAAAGTGTGACAAATTCCCATTAACTGCAAGTCATTTAATTATGATACTTATTACAATTTCACATTTCCGGAAGTTAGCTGACGGACGGATTAGCGGACCGTAATCGCCCTCGGATTGGTCCCACCTGTTCCGAGATATCGAGTCTGTGAGGCGTGTCTATGTGTGCGTTGCTCAAGCGCACTTTGTACGGAGATTGGCTTCTCTACCTATCCGTGTTTCATGTTATTTCCAAGGCTAAATTATATTTTCATTTGCCTGAATGTTCCTTCAAAAAACAAGAATTCTGGGATGTATTCTTAGATTATTAGTTAATTATGTTACTATTTTAGCCCAATTTAAAGAAACTGAAGAAAGAACTGGTTCAAAATTAATTTCTTGCAATCGTAAGTTCGCATTTCCTTTTAATTTACGTTATATACACAATTATCGAGTTAGAAAAAAAAAATTTTTTTCATCTTCATCTTACAGAGTATAAGTACCTAAGTGTGAAATATTATCTTTAACCACAATAATAGTTACTTCACTGTCAAATCAGCTAAGCATATATGAAGGTATAAATAAAGCTTTGGCAGGACGAATTAAAATTATGGGCTCTGGAAATAAGATTGCTTTTATTAACTTATGATACAAAAAAATTAAGTAACAGATTTTTAATAACAGTCCCCTTATGTCTGTAGTCGAGCTAACCAAAAATCGATAGTGCCCTTAATACAAATTTATTCTCGTTAATAATAAGCATAGGAAAACAGTAAAATCACAAAATGAAAAAAAAATACCTTTGTATGTAAAATCACGTTTTTTTTTTAAGACAAGGAGTGCAGTAATTCGTATCCATTTTGTTACAGCCCGTTTTAGTATACACTTGTATAATTTTTTTTTAATAGCTAATAAAGTATCCCACAGCTGGATAAAAACTTCTCCTTTTTCTTTCCACCCGTCTCTGTTTTTGGCTATATCTCGCCAGTCAGACCTGAAACTCTCTAAATCATCACACCATCACTTCTTTGGTCTACGTCTACTCCGGTGCCCGTCGCATGGGACTCATTTAGAGCCCAGCGATCCGGGTGCATGCGGCAGCCTTCAATTTGGTGGTCTCCATAAACTTAAAAAAAAATAGTGTAAAAAGTTGCATTATTTCTGAAGAACGTAGGTAATCTCTATTCCGGAAAAGCTATATTTTGCGTTTAGTAGCATATACATTGCGTATACGTAATGTATATGTTACTTACCCTAATAGCTTAATCGTTTATGAAACATTTATCACAACAGCTTAACTTATACCTTATCGGTTTAGGTAGTTAAAACAATGTAAACAATCTTGATGTGTCTTTTTATTTAAACGCACACTTCATAAATCGAAATCTTTACATTTTACAATTTAGGTATGAAATATCATTTACTTTCATAATTGAATTGTATAGTGTAACGATTTTCATTTTTAGACTGTGTATTTCAACAAAAAGACATGTCAAGATTGTTTATATTGTTTTAACTACCTAAACCGATAAGGTATAGTTACTCAGTGCCCATTTGCATAATCAATACAACTAATTGGAATAGTGCTTAGGGCTTATGTAAACCGGCGGCGATTGTGCTTGTCCTCTACCGGCTCTATCTACAGTCGAAGAAATTGAATCTGTAGATTGAGACCTGAAGGTCGTACAAAAAATTTGAATGCGTTTCATTTGTGGCCATAACAAAAGTAAGGGGTTAATAGTGTTAATCTTCTTCTTCTTCTTCTATCTTCTTCTTCTATAATATAAAAATGAATCGCAAAATATGTTGGTAAGCGCATTCAACAACGCCTGGACTAATTTGGCCAAGTAGTGACCACGTCCGAAACAGTCAATTTCATCGACTGTAAAAGTACATATCGAATTTTAAAGTTAAGGACGTTACATTTAACAATACTGAAAGGGGACGATTATCATGTTTGAGATACATGGTTCTCTTGACTAGAATACATATTATTATTTAAAATACGTATGACATTTTTGTTGCATATACCATCATACGGTGCTTTCGAGGTTTGGGTTTTGGTAAACCGTAACACAGATGCTCCTCATCTTCGAACTTAACATTTATATTAAAGCCAACAACACATCTACCAATCTTTCATTAAGTTTAGAACAACGAGCATTACTTTTAAGTTAATCTCGCAATATTCAATATTTCAAAAGTACCTATCTATAAGAATTATCCCTTACTATCCTTTTTCGCTTTGCTCATTTTCAGGGCTTCTCTGAAAACTAGCGTTGCTTCACCTTACTGATGCAGCAACTCATGCTGAGCGAAGGCCCATTTTTCGGTTCTCTTGTGTCACCAAGACATACTGTAATAGTTATAAGATTTTTTTTTTGTTATTTTGGTATGGTGATGGTTTGGGGACCTATTTATTTATTTCTTTCTTTATTAAGCAAAAAAACTTAAAACAAAAAATTACCAACCGTCTGATACTTATATTACGATCGTTTATTTCTCGACAAATATGTTGAACGTTCGAGACAATAAGCACGTAGCTTTATTAAATACAAGATATAAATTTAATTGCGTTGTAATAGTAACCTGTTCATCAAAGGCTAACAAGATAAAACTCAAGGAAGATCTGTGCTAATATTGTAATTTGCCTTCTTCTTGATCACTTTTTTACTAGTATTTATCACGGTTCACTTACTTAATAATATATTAAAGAACCATTGTTCTTGGATCCAACCATTTATTTTATAGCTCTTTTTCTTTCATAGTTCTTCAGATTACAGAATCAACAACTTTATTTTTTTATATAACAAAGAACGGTACAATAAGACTTGAAAGGAATCTGCATAGAATTAGCTGAGCGCTGTAGATATAAAAAGTAGCCTATGCCCTTCGTTCTTTCTTCTTTGAGACTCAAACTATGCCTAACAAACTTTGTCGAAATCGGTGTAGAAGATGTCGTAGTATCACACGAATAACCACCAAGCTGACCTCCGTTTCATATGAGCGACCATGGTTTAATGCATTATTCAGGATAAAAAATTCTCTTATCTTCATATCAAATTTCGATAAAATTATGTATTAGGTGTGCCGGGAAATTGATATGCATTTTTTGGGGTATTTTACCTCGTAGGTAGTCTATGATATTATTTAGGATACAAACTATCTCCAAACTAAGTTTCAACGAAATCAATTGAGCATTTAAGAAATGAAAGCGCTACAGACAAACAGACAGAGTATACATACATAGGTACATACATACATACATACATACATACATACATACATGCATACAATCACCTCACTTTTAGCATAATATTTTTTAGGTTTTGAGGTGGCAGGCAGACAGAGTATAGAGTTATAGATATTTAAGTATGAATTTTGCAATAGGTATTACGTACTTAGTATTTAAGTTGTAATAATTAGTAGATCAGGTTAATTTTCGTAACAGGTAAATGTTGGAGGTTAAGCAATTAATAATAGAGACTTAGGATGAGGGCTGCGAGCGAGTCATCGTCTAAGGTGTTCCACGTTAAAATTAAAATAACTTCAGAATTGGTCTTTGGCCAAATCGATGGGCAATGCGACAAGTAAAGTACCTACTATTTCAAAACATCTCGGGATCATTGAATGTTACACGTCGAAAATTTTCAAAAACAATGTCCGAAAATCATTAATAAAATGTTTTGATGGACATTTGGGAAATCTGTTCAACATATTATTTATATCACATTACTTACCTAAATACTGTTTTGTCCGTGGTAATACATGGACAAATCTCGGAGTCGTATATGGCAGCATACAGTGGAACGTGTGGCCTCGTGAAACAAGACGAGGAT
>BHDV01008733.1:226185-313386 GCA_005406045.1 Adoxophyes honmai | reverse complement strand
GGCATGCGCGCCGCTCCGCTCTGCCTCGTCGCGTCGCTCGTCGCATCGCTCATCGCATCGCTCAAAGTCGTGGCCAGGCCGTAATGCGGTCTCCGCACTAAACTTGTTGTAAAATACGTTGGCCAACTAACGTCTACACTCTACACTAGACTATCCACCGACCGCCGTTACCTAGTCTGTGACAGCTGTCATTTTCCGAGTGTGGCCGCGTACCGTGTTCTTTATGCCCCCTATTGACGATCACTCCGGGATGTAGATTTTTCCTAAAACTCCCGGCGTCGCTCCGTTGGTTGTTCGCACTCTGGAGTGACGATTCGCCATTGACGATCAAATTGGACCAGGTTGATCGAGTTTGAGGAAAAACCCACATCCCGGAGTGATCGTCAATGGGGGGCATTACACCTTTGCGGTCGCCGCACGTTACATGGCGAAGGATTCGTATGTAATTGCCGATTCATAAACCGTGCGCGCGTTGATGTCTTTTGAATTAAAGTAATACCGCGCCGGAATATTTTAGCTGACCAATGTTTAAATTACCTATGAGTCTAAGATATTAAATATTGGGAAGTAAATTATGATGAGTAAATAAAAGCTGGAATGTGTAAACTTTTTGAGCAAAAGTACTTACAAAACCAAAATTACTGAAGAAATGGCAACACATGGCCGGTACATTTGATTAACCTTCATTTGATGAAAGAGATCCAAGTCAAAAAGGTAAAAATAATAAAATCAAACGTAAATCTCAACCAGGTACGGGCTAAAAAATTACAAAATATATTTAAATCACCTGTCATTGAATTTATAAAAAAAAATCTGTACAACTTTTATGTGTCACTCAATTAATTTTATTACTCAACAACTAACTGGGGATCGTTGGTTGGTTGTTGATAAATTACTACTTTTACATCCACGTGTAGTTTTGATGGATTTGTTTATTCACTAAACATCGGTGTTTTATTGCCGTGGGAACTCGGTAAAATAAGTCTTATATTTTTCGAGTCAGATTTTATAAGGTCGGATGTTAAGATCCGACCAAATTCTATTCACGTTACATCATGATGCATCACGCCTGTACACCCAAATGGGGTAGTCAGATCACGTGAAAAGCTACACTGAAAAATTCACGACTGTTATTCACGGGAGAAATGGAGAGGTGTTATTTTAAATACGACGCCACATGGACAAAATTAAGGTTGTAATTTGATTATAAATAAAAATTTAATTGTTTTAAACTTAAGTCTCTTATATTTCTGTTGTTTTCCGTTACGGAGATATATCAATTCAAAAGGTCTAATTAAGATTTTTACATACCTACTTACGAATATTTATGTTTATAAACATCACGCAATTTCATTAGATTTTTTTTTTCTCTTTCTGCTGAAGAGAAAGTATGACTTAAAACTAAATTAAAACATTCCATGCACGGGGCTTTGGAGACTTTTTTCTAAATTCGATTTTATTCAATAGCGTTCAAAAGTATGCAGCAGTAAAAAACAGTACCTATAAGGTATTTCATCAACAATTTTCCCGCACAGGTTCGACCAAGGCAAGTCAACGAAAGGCGCGAGCAAGCTCCGACGCGACCTCATCAACGCAGAGATCGCCAACCTTCGGGACCTGCTGCCGCTGCCTCCGTCGACGCGGCAGCGCCTCTCGCAGCTCCAGCTGATGGCCCTCGTCTGCGTCTACGTGAGGAAGAGCAATTACTTCCAACAAGGTAGGAGTTTTTGAGATTTGAAAAAAAATGTTGGTGACTTCTGGAATCTTGAAATGAGATTTCAGCGCGTAGATAAAAAGAGCTTCGGTATGGTCAATGTTTTGTGACGTATCAAGCTGTCGCAATTAAATGCATTATTTACCTATGCACATATCCAATGTTTTACTGTATTGTCTTAATAGATAACTTCGTGTTCCTTGTGCTCTCTTAATCAGAGTTAGTTAAATAAATATCATTTCAAGTTTTATTTATATATATTATGAAAAATATCACTATTTTGACATTTCAATTGACTGACACTTCTGGCGCTGTCGTGATCCGCTGTTTGTTCTATAGAAAAACATTAATCCCAAAACTACTCAAGTTTTTTTTAATAAATATTTCATGTGCTCGTTAATGTAAGTTTGAATTGAACATGTTAAACTTTTGATAACCTGGACAGATGCTTAAACCACAGATCTGACCTTCTCTATTCTGATCTGTGGTTTAAACCATCATTCCATTCTCTATACACTTCATGTCCATCACTTCATTGCTAAAATTTAGCACATCCACCCGTGCAACATTTTCGAATTAAAAAGACCTAACTCCATATAAACCCTACACTTAACAATTAATCGCTAGTTACGTAACCACGGCGTAAGCGTAACTGGCGTACAGCGTACCTAACAGCGTAAAGCGTAACTCTGACGTGTTGACAGCGGCTTAGTTACGCTCAGTTAGTTGCCCTTATCAAGTGTTAAATGACGGGCAGGATGCGAGTCGAGGGCCGTATTCATAAAGTATATAACTAGTAAGTTATCTTAGATATCTGATTAACTAAATCAATATTTCTCAAAGTACAGTCAATTCATGAGCCACCATGGAATTAATTTACAGCAAACGTCATTGTGACATCCTATTAATTATCAAGGGAAATCGTAATGACTTCTTCTTTGGAAAGGTTCTATGGTGGCTCATGAATTAAAGTCCTCGACCGTACCAGGCCAGCAAAGTAAGATAATGCGTCGCGACATTTCCCTTTTCCGTACATACATACAATCATGCCTGTATTCCCAAATGAGGTAGACAGAGCACACGAAACAGAATATTCATAGAGAACAACATAACGATTTCACGCTTCCCAGCCACTTCTAGCATAATTTTAGGTTTAAACAGATGGAAGAGGTATAATAGTGACGGGTTACTAGCCTGTCACCTAAAATATACATAAATACATAACCGTCACGCCTTATTCCCTGCGGGGTAGGCAGAGACAACAGAGCGCCATTCGCTTCTATTCTGACATACTTCTCTCGCTTCACTCACATTCATAACTCTCGTCATACACGCTCGACGGTTTCGGGTACTCCTAATTTGGCCTCCCTTTAGTACATCGTCGATCTGGTCGATATACGTTCTTCGGGGGCGCCCTCGACCGACTTGCCCAAACACACTTCCCTTGTAGATTTGCTTACATATCCTTGCTTCATCCATTCTCTCCACGTGCCCAAACCAACGCAGCATACCCTTCTCTATCCGTGTTATAATACTCTCTTTCAGACCACACTTCTCTCTATTCACGCTATTACGCACCCTATCAGTAAGTTTGATACTACTCATGCTTCGCAAAGAACGCATCTCAACCGCATTTACTCTACTTTCATGTCTCTTCTACACACATACCTACATACCTAAAATATACCTTAACCAAATCCTTAGTCGCCTCTTACGACATCCGTGAAAGAAATCGACTGGTGTTATTCTAAACCCGACTCCGCACGGAATTAACTGAGAAGTAAAACTTGAATCTTTAAGTCAAAACAGTGGTCAATTAATTGATTGGCCCATAGGAATGCGTACCGTCACGGCAGTTCACGCGTTACCGCAAGGTCGCTTGTGCAAAACACATTGACCATTGTCGAAATTCTTACGAAAACAATGTGATTTGCGGAAACTGTGGGATAAGCACGCGAAAGGTTGTAGGGGCAATTTCACGGGGAAAAAAATTGAACTCACTTTCTATTTTGTTTAATATGAAGACGCCGAATAAAACTTTAAACGGCCACCGAATCAAATTTAGCTTGACATGTTTAAACAACAACATCAGAACGGTGTCGGCCGTGTCCCCCGTGGGTTCTAGATGATGGCTTACGGACTAGCTCGAAACATGAAGACCTAAACTTGATTTAAAACGTGAGTTAGCTGTATTTTTCATTTTAAGTCACACATTTCCAAAACACTGGAAGTGCAAAATAAGTGGGCTAATACAAAACGATGGTTTCTATAAATGTTTAAAGTGTTTGACTGATCAAGGAAATGTATTTGCTTTTATCAAATCAGTAGAGCAGTCTTATTGTATCTAAATTACTTACAAATAAATTAAATAACTTGTAAACAATTGCTTCTACATTCACAATACGTACACATGCTCTTTAAAAGCTAGGAATTTTATTTACGTTAAGAATATTCCAAGATTTCAGTCTAATCGTGACTAAATCGAACGTCAAGCTAGTTCAAAAAATATCGAACCACGATTGATTCTCAAAATCGACATCGACATCAATCGCTCGAAATCCACAAATTGCTTGACCCCCGTTCCCACGCTCCCGAACAGTTAGCCGGCTACTGTTTAAAGAATAAAAAGGTTCCATTTTGATATGAAAATTAGAGAAAATTAGCGAGGCTACCGGCTGATGGTTATTGGGCCTAATGACGCCTCGCGGCCGTGTCACGCCCGCCACGCACGCTCGCTGCTCGGTTTACATGGCGGCAGGGTTTGTAAAACTTGAAATTAAATATACATACATAAGTCACAATTCCTAAATGTGGTAGGCATAGCACCTGAAAGGTGACAGACTAAAGTATCAGCGTTTTCTTTTTAGTGAGAAGTTGGCACGTATAATAGTGGCAGGTTGCTAGCTTGTCGGCTATAAAGGTTAACTACACTTACCTTAGTCTCCTCTTATGACTTCCACGGAAGAAATGTTGCACTTTAACAACCTGTTACTGCAATATCACGTTTAGCCATCTAGTTACCCTGAAATTGCTAAACGTGGCACTGAATTTTTAAATTCATGTGCTCTGCCTACCCCTTCTGGGAATACAGGGCGTGAGAATATGTATGTATGTATGTCACACTTTAAATCTGTGACATTTGATAAAATTTACGTAATAGTTTTAATATTTTAATAAAGTAAAAAAGTCACATTGAAAGATCTTTTCAATTTAGTATTGCTGGTCAAAGTATTTTCGTGTAAACTACGAGTAAGCTCGACTAAGGTCATCAATTTGAATACAATACTAAAGAACATTGATATGGAGTTATCAAGAGATAACAAAATAAATTATTTATTGAAATGCGAAACAATTGAATGTCATGAAAAAGATCCGTATTATTTATAAATATTAGCGTAAAATTTAATGTACCGCAAACAGGCAAAACTTAAATAAGCGAATAAGTGAAATGACCAAAACGAAAGAAAACTAATCTAAAACTTCCCCCTTCCCCAGGTAGATTTTGAAAAAAAAAAACATATAATTATTATAGTATTAATTTGACATAGTGCATTTCATATTTTAGTATGTAAAACCAAAAATAATCAATGTTACAACAATTAAAATCTTGCCCACAAATCTGAATATGTGTGACCGGTTGTCTGTAATTTTTAATACCTTCCCGCTTTTTCCCTGGCGCCATGTAAACCTCCGGCGCGCGCATTTCGCGAACATTCCCGGGGACTACCGACTTCCCCGTATCGCACGATGGCGGCCATCGTGAGAATCGCCGCCGCCGGCCGTTTGAATATCGAACTCTTTGTGCAAATGACGAATTGGAATTTGTGGAGATTTAAATTTGAATTTCGATTACGATCGATTTTGCGATCTTGTAATTTGAATGTAATTGTTAGATGCAATTATAGACATACATACGTCGCCAAATGGGATAGGAAGAGCATGTGAAACATTACATAGTCAAAACCATGGCTTTTCCATCTCTTGTAGCCATTTTTAGAAATATATTTATTTTAAGTTACCTACAGCTTTAAGTATCTGTTGTTTATAACTTTTTTTTTATTTACGACACCAAAATAAATTGAATCTATTAACACATTCAGAACCAAGGACCCGGCTCCCGGGCTCTTCAAAACATTCTCGAGATACCGAGAACTCGGTAGCCGCACTGTGATACACGTAGAACAAGCTAGCTGGACAAAAATAAAATTGGCTTATCTAGAAATCCTTAATAAGGTAATTACCATATTAGTTGGTGATAGCATTGGCAGGTATTGTTTTGTCGTAGATCACTTTCAAAACGACTAATGAGGGTAAGGGTTTTGATTCCTTGGTTGTGAATGTGATAAAAAATAAAACTATACGGATAAAAAATCAATCCTTGAACTCGCACTTGGCCGGTTTTTTTAAATAGTGGGGTCGTGACCCACGCTCTGGGTCATTCCTGTTGCAAAGGTTGTCCGTTGCAGTTCAGCGCGGTATGCGGCTAGCGTTTTGGACACCTTTGCGCCTGTAATAACGCGGGGAGGTTTGTGTGATGTTATTTGTTCATCGTGTTTTTATGTAACTTAGTGACTTTATTTTGTATGCTGCAATTTGGGGATGGACTATTACCAACGCCGTAAGTTATTTAGGTAATCAGCTCTAGTTCAAATGCTCGCTTGCGACTTAGGCTCAATTCACACCAGAAGAGCGGCGAAAGGCGGCGAAGCGCAGCGACCCGCTCCGTGGAGAATGCGCGAGAATTCCTGCGACTGCTCCAGAAGCCGCTGGAATGCGTAGGAAGTCGCTGGAATTTACATATTGACATATTGACAGCGGCCGTCGCGACTAATCGAGCATCCTCGGGCATTCCCGCGACAGCTCGCGCAGTCGCACGGCTTTGTTTATGGAATGCGCTGGAATTCCCGCGGATCCGCGGGCATCCGCGCGTATCGTTAGAGTTTCTCATGCGATAATAAGTCTTATTGTAATGAAAATAAAGTTGAAATTCTCATGACACTGAAACTGCGCTCCGCTACGCCGCCCTTCGCCGCTCTTCTGGTGTGAATTGAGCCTTAGGAATTGAGTTTGAAAACATTCCGCAGGAATCAAGAATGACAAAAACTGGTAGACACAGAGAGGTAGAAAATTTGAGTTAATATTAATTTATAATTTAAAGTAATCATGAGTATGTATAAAATCCACATTATGAAACTCAAGAACTCTACGTAAGTTAATGTGATTGTTTCTCATGTAATTCATTAAAATTAAACTCTGAAACAAAGTAAAAAATAAAACACAAACGGCCCATCATTACAAACACAAAAAAAAACGACAACATTTAGCCTCGAAACATTCCACAAACCTGTGAAACAAATTAATAATTGCACTTTCATCCCCAACCGCTCATTACTCATTTCACAACACATTGTTGGACCAACGTTTGGACCAATGTTTTCACAAATGACCGCATAAATGCTGGTATTACTCGCATGTGCGAATTAGTAAGCACGCACGGTATCCCGATGTTCTCAACAATTTTTGCATACCTCCCTGGGAACTATGGGAGAGGTAATTAGCTTGTAAGTGGAGTGGGGTGCGTACGCTACGCGCCGGCTATTGTACCCTTTAATTTGAGAGTTTACTTGAAGATAAAGGGTGCAATGAGTGTAGGGTTGTTTGAGAAATGTAAACAGATATATGGAACTGTAGCGGTAATAGTTTGTGGTATAGATGAAAAGTCACCTGTTGTATGTTTGAGTAAGTAATGTGCGCAAATAGACATTCTATTTTTAAAATTTGTAATACTATATCGTACGGTTTGCAAACTCACTATTTGCTTAATCTTTCAAGTTTGATTAGTCCTATCCACTTAAGATTGAGAGGACTGTTACGATAAGATATAAATAGTTGTCAATACCTACCAATTAAATTTCTTTGTATTTTTGCCATTGCAAACTGTACACAACTAAATACAACAGGTGACTTGCTTAAGTTTTTCACCTGTAAATCCTTGAATGCACGAGAACAGAAGTGATCATACATATATTCCATACGTAGGTATAGTAAAAATATTTCGCCCATTTGCACTAATAAATGCGAGCCCCGGCCACTGTAGTCTAGAACATATAGATCATCAAAATTAGACATAGATTCTAAACCAAGTCTGAATCTAATTGCATGGTAAAGGAGCGCGTCTATGATGGCGATAACTGTAGTTCTTGTAATGACAAGACGCGCGCGCATGTCACGATCTATAGATCTGAGGCCTGTTAAATCCTACTGAGGTATTCTCTTAAGTTATTTATGGTTGTTTCATCTGAGAAGTGTCCAATAGATTGTTACTCTGTAGGAGTATATTATGAAACGAAATTATTTTTATGTTTTACATTAAGTGAATGGAAGGGTGACTGGTGTTGAGTGGCATGGTGTTGGGTGCAAATTGACCCCTTTCTTTTTCTTCCGTGGATGTCACGTGTCATGAACCTGTCATTATTGTAACTCTTAATAAAACCTAAATTAAATATATTCTATTTAGGACACGTGACTTTTCTATTTGTAAATTGAAGTGTTTTGTTCATAGGTCAACTGATTTGATTCCTGATCTACCGTAGAACATCTTTACTATAAACGTCATAGTGACATTCCATTTAATGAGAAAAGGAACCTTTACTACGTTTATTGTGACAACGTCCTACTATCCTGAACCATGAAAACTTCGTAAAAAGTTGGTACTTTTTAAATTTGAACGTTATACGAAAGAAGGATTACGACTTATTGGACGTGAAACTCAATCAAAACAACAAATTAATACGGGTTTTAGAGCAGCCATAATGCCATAAAACCTTATCTCTTGCTTTGAGTGACACTGTTAGGAAAATGCTACCGGTGTTTTTATGAGTATGATTATAAAAAACATCTGACTACGCAATGTTTCATAAACAGCAGGTGACCTCTTGTTTTACAACTATAACGACGTATGTAAGCAATTCATACGGTCTACTTTTTGAGAGTACTAAATTCTAAATTGACTAGTGCAAAAGTCAAATTGACAAAATAATGATACTTAGGTACTAACGTATTTCTAATACCTCAATGGATACTTACCACATTGTATTGTTTAGTTGTGCTCTCTCCAAATCATCTCATTGCACCCTGGATACTAATGGTTTGCCCGTATAATAATAATATTATGTACAAGAAAAAATAAACTAACTTAGTTAGGTTAGCATATTGTTGGCGATGGGCTAGCAACCTGTCACTGCAATATTACGATTAACTATCTGGTTACCCAGGAATTGCTAAACGTGGCACTGGATTTTTGAATTTATGTGCTCTGCCTACCCCTCTTGGGAATACATACATACATACATATACTCACGCCTGTATTCCCAAGAGGGGTAGGCAGAGCACGTGGGAATACAGGCATAAGATAAATGTATGTAGAAAAAATAAAATCAACCAAAACATCAACGTTTGATTATTTTGTACAATAATCGATACTGAATGTAACTTTCGATGGTGTAGGCACAACACTACTTTGGAATTGCTAAAAACAAGCACCTTTCTACTTTCATGAATAACCCTTATAAAAAGACGCACATATTTACCACGACATTTTACAATGGTCTCGTAGCCCAGCCATTAGCTCATGTCGAGAACTACATACAGATTTACAATTATGGAGTACATTATGTACAAATATTTTCTTTAGGTTTAGGGTAACACATGGACCTGATTTTACATACATTGTCATTTTTGTTTTTAGCAATTGTTTTGATTATTCGAAAATTAAAAGACTTAACAATAAGAAACAAATTAAAATCGTTAGTCAAATGACGTCATAAAGTTTATTTAAATGTGAGAAGTAAGCAATTATCGACAACTAAGTATTTATTTCCATGACCTGCCTTTATACAAATGCAATTTATTAATCGTTTGATCAGTTAAGTTAGAATAAAATCACTATAAACAATGTAATTCTAAGACCAAGTATTCACAAACAACATAATTTACTGTAAAGGTAATAATTATAACTTAAACATACGGTGAGCATTGTAGAGAATGCTCGAGGCTACGTTAACGTACATATTGAATGGATTTTGCTAATGTCGAGTGCCATTAGAAGTCATTGGGATAAAGTTTAAAGATAAGTTGTGGCAAAAGAGATATAGATAGGTAATCTATAAATCAATAAATTGATTTATAGATAGGTAATCTATAAATCAATAAATTGATTTTTAGACGCTATCAAACCACTTACCGTGTGGTATTGGGATTGAATAGCACTCTCCATTTCTTCCTTGGATGTCGTAAGAGTCGACTAACGAAATAGCTTTAGGTATTCTTCAGGCAACCAGGCTAGCGACCTGCCCCTATCCATCCATCTGTTTTCAAACCTAAAAATATGCTAGAAGTGGTATGAAACGTGAAATAGTAATGCAATTGTTTGTGTCGCTTTTCGTGTACTCTACCTATCCCATTTGGGGCGTATGTATGAATGTGTATGTGTGTACAAAAATACACAAACAGAGAAAATATAAAGCAAGATGCACTCACTATAGGACGAAGTCTTAAAAGCAGAGGAAACGAGAATTGAATGTGAACGGTGTGTTCAAATAAATATTTATACCTAATTAAAAAATAGTATAGTAGGATAATATAAGGAACTCCTTTTGCAAAGTTAGTAATAATATTGCTGTGTCTAAAATAAAATAAAAGGGGTCGAGTAAAAGTCGCTCGAAAACTTCAATAGTCAACTAGTTATCCCTATTTGGAAGAGCAGGCGTGATAACTATATCCTATACCGTTATCAATTTATTTACTCCACTTGCTAAATATGTATAAGTGTAAACATGTAGGTTTTTTTTTAATACACCTATCCACACCTGTCACCCACGAGCGGCCAAGTAATTTTCTGCCTTATTTTAAATGCAAATAGATGCTAATGCGACACGGAACCGAGCTCTAATTGGATTATAGCAAGCGTATCTACACACCTAACTAATTATGTATGTACACTATCGTTTACAAATACATATACAATACATACATGTATTAGAATTAAGCTTTTGATAAGGATTGACACTCTGTTGCATTATGAGTTAAGTAACATACATTACATACATACATTACATACATATTCTCACGTCTGTATTCCCAAGAGGGGTAGACAGAGCACATGAATTCAAAAATCCAGTGCCACGTTTAGCAATGTCAGGGTGATGTATGTGTGAGTTAAGTAAATGTAACATAAATGTTACAAATTGTTATTCGACGAATAATACAAAATCACGCTTGCAATTACTGGCATAAGAATAAAAATCATCCAAATAAAAGTACTATTTTTCATACAAAGTTGTTGCCATAAACGAAAAAAGTGACGCCCTGACTTAAATTAATTTAACTGGCAATCCTGCGTACCGTTGGTAAAGTAAGCCAAAATGTTTGCAGAATGTATTACGTCATCTAATACCATTGGCTGTTCTAGTGGACGAGGCTTATAGCCAAATTACCATATCCCCGCGTAACTTCAGAAACCAAAATAATTTATTAAGCCGTAGCCGTAGTTTTAGCTTGTAGGGTTGTCAGTTCAAAATTGGTCCGACAATCAATTGGTATACCTACATTAATTCATAACATTTATCTATTAAAATGTATAGTTTTAGGTATTAGGATATATTTAACTTAGGTACTTTTAGGTTTTGTCTCCATAACTTTTCCTTTGTATTGTTATGTCTACTTGCTTCAAAAATCCTGTCAAATACATGAAAGCTAACTGACAGAGGGATACCTAAGTTTTCCTTTAATTATACATGATGCTGTTGTCCTGTACTATCTTATGTGCAATAAAGAGTCATATAATAGATAATACAGTACCGAATTGCTTTTTGGACTTGAAATCAGGAATGTTTTGAAAAGCATAATTACTTTTATTTTATTCATACTCTTTTCTTTTAATGACTACAAATTATTTTCGATTAAAACAGCAATACAAATCCTTAATGCAAGCAGATGAGCAGAGAGAAACATAAACTGCCGTGGTCTTATAATTTTCAACCGGCGAGGCTAGAGGAGATGAGGCGAGATACGTAGGAATATATTTTTTATGCCTTTAAAGTATTATCAGTGTAAATATGCGAGGCGGAGAATGAAGATGTTTGTCACACCTGAACATAAATGCGATTGACGGTAAGCGGGTTGTAGTTTTCTCAGATAGATGTATGTCGGCAGAAAAGGGCAAAGTAGAACTTGTAAAATATTAACATGTGGTAAAGGTAACCCTGGCAGGGTTAGGTCAAGGCCCAGTGTCCGATAGGTCTTATTTATACCACTGATACACGCCTCGCTGAGATTTATAGCTGAGCCCACTGTTATTACTTGTTTGACTATTGAATTATCTATACCTCAATGTTATTGTGAACAGGTGTAGCGATTGCGTTTCTATGGTCTTTGGTTGCAAAGATTTGTAATACATACATATACATACACTCACGCCTATGTTCCCGAATGGGGTAGGCAGAGCACACGAAACGTTACACATTAAAAACCATGATTTCTTCACGTTTTGCCACATTTAGCGTAACTTTAGGTTTCAACATGGATGAAAAAGTACAATAGAAGATCGAATGGTGTGAATCGTCCTATGACATTTACTTATTTTTACTGCCAAAAAGAAATGATTGTACTCATAGTGTTGGGCGATGAGATGACAGATTTATAAAAGAATTTAACTATCACTTCAGGGATAAAAATAATCGGACAAAAGACGACGAAGTATAATGACTAAATTAGTTACTATTCTTTATGGTTTAAATTATAAGTAACTCAAAATAAAGTTAGTTTTGTTAATTAATACGTATTTAACACAATTCTTATTTTCAACATCCAACCGTTTAAATACATATTCTCACGCCTGTATTCCCAAGAGGGGTAAGCAGTGCACATGAATTCAAAAATCCAGAGCCACGTTTCGCAATTTCAGGATAACCAGATGGTTAAACGTGATTCAACCATTTCCCACACTGAAAGTCAATTTCTCAAACCTATTGCGAAACTAAACCAATCTGTCTATTATACCGCGATGTATCAAACCTAAATGGTAACGATATTCTTTCGCAAACCGCACATGACCATTAAGAAACCAAACATCAGCTTTCAACCGATATTGAATCGTCTACGTATACTGCTCTAATACAGTACTGTAGCGAATTCGATACATTTTATAGGTTTATTGGGTAGCTAGTACTACTTTATGTAACTAAAGACCACATGTAGCAATATTTTTAATTAAATTAATTGTCAGCAACCACTCTTGGCCTGTTTCAACAACAATTATTTCCTTGAGTAAGGTCGGAAATAATTATTTTTTCGTATCGATACATACAATCGATTACGACACGATTACGATTAGATACAATAGCCGATTCGAATCGTTGAAAGATGTTAAACGTTATTAATTTAATTGTGTTGGTACTTGTCTTAACGTACTTGCCTAATATTTCAATTGAATCGTTAGCAATACGTTCAATTATTACCGGGAATGACACGCCAGTCCTCTTTTGTCTTGATTTCTTATAATGAACTGATGTTACATGTTACGAGTTCATCTGCCGTCTTTGATTAAGTAGATACAAAGATACTTGTACACTTTGTATGTAACATAGACGCTAGTAATGCAATCTTAATACTCGTAACATTACGTATGTGCTCCTACATACAACCAATAAATTAAAGGAGATCCATTCTACAATCAACATAATAGATGCTTTTGAATAAGAGATTTCGACAATGACGAAACTAGCAATGATGCCAATGATGATAGTAAAATAAAGAACAAAAACACAACACAAAATTCAATAAATCTATTTATTTTTCTTCCTCGAGATAAGACTTAAAGGTAGACCACCCTTGACAAGTTGGACGACGCCGGAAGCCGGATCCAAAATCGGCACCTTCAAGCTGCTCTTAGATGGCGCCACTGTGAACTCGCTGAGGATCGCCGCCATGCCAGCCATGGACTGCATCAACCCGAGCCGTTCTCCGACACACGCTCTCGGTCCTTCTCCAAACGGCATAAACACATGATTTGTGATGTCATTGATATTGTCAGGATGAAATCTATCCGGATCAAACTCTTCAGGGTTCTTAAAGTATTTCTCATCAGTTTGAAGGGCCTGGCTGGGAATAACTACTACTACATCCTTATCTATCGTAAGATCAGTACCAGGGAACGTGTATTTTTGAGCCGAACTTCTCATGAGAAACCCTACGGAGGGAAGCTTACGCATACTCTCGTTAAAAGCCATGTTTAAGTACTTCATCTCTCGTACAGCTTCATAACATAGTTTGTTATCGTATCTGCTGAGCACCTCATCTATTTCATCTTGACATTTTTTCTGGATTTCGGGATGATATGCCAGTTCGTGTAATGTATAGCTTGTGGTTGATGAAGATGTTTCGAATCCGGCTACGAAAAAAATGAATATTTGTGAGGCGATTATTTCATCATCTAGCTCCAACTCTGCCATTTCTGGAGTACCATCTGGTTTCTTATGCTCAATCGACTCGCCAATCATTTTCCCTTTTAGTTTCAAGTCGAGCATCAAGTCTATGAAATCATTTCTGCTGGAAGGCTTGTAGTTTCTTTCCTTCATAGCTTTCCTCACTAAATAGAGAAGAGGCCCTTCAACATCGGCTGCAATTGGTTTCAGCCATGTAAACAATTTTGGCGCCATTAATTTAAGGATGTTAACAATAACCATTTTGAAAGATGGTTTCAAAATTTTTTTACCGAGTTGGCGGAACGACGAGTCTTCGTCTTGCATTGAATTGGCATCTATCCCGAAGGCACAAGTGCCGATGAAGTCGGTTGCGAATCGGGCCATAAGGTCACGGACGTCAACTTCTTTTCCATTCTCAGCTGCTTCGGCAGCAATGCTCTTGAGTCCCTCGGCTTTTTCCACAATCAGAGGAAACATTGCCTTTAGTTTACCAGAAGTGAACGCTGGTGTCATTCTCTGGCGCAGTAGCTTCCATATGTCTCCATCAGCCATAAACAGGTTCATTAACATCTTGTGCTTTTCTTTGAGCAAATTAAATCCTCTTGGATAGAAGCAATGAAAATCTGTTATGAGTACGTGCTTAATCAACTCGGGCTCTCTTAGAACAAGTACTTTGCCTTGACCCATGAAGAAACCGACGTATTTCTCTTCGGGGAATGCTCTATATAAGTCTGTGAAATAGTCAGTCATTGATTTTGTCCGAGTAAAAACGCTCATCATACTTCCAAAGAAAGGCACTTTCGGTTTATCGTATTTCACTCCCTTTTCCTCCCAATATTTGTAATTACGTGTTCCATACAGGTACGCCAAATATACAAGCAGCACACCCAAAACAATGTACAGGACCATGATGAATTGAATTTAATTTAGCCGTAAATATAAACTTACGCGCAATGCGAGTGATGTTCTGTTTTGGTCAGCAGAGTTGATTGTGTCCAACGGCCTTGAGACAACTTGTTTATGACACGCACCACCTCACAACGCCACACACTAAACGAGAATGATTGGCCAAAATAGTTCCATACGGCGATGACATATCTAGTTCCACCTGAGTGCCATTATATTTTATCTGTCTCTAACCAATACAATGTGATAGAGAGCGTCGCGTATCTCTTCCATAAATAGAACTAAATATACAATGTTTTATCTACGAACATTATTCACTCGTATGATGATAGGTACGTAACGTTATTTGTTTCGATAGGTGGATTAATTGTAGTATGTTGTTGGGTTTTATACTAAGTAATAATAAAAAAAACAATAGCGACTGCGCGCGAGTACGCGGCTAGCGTACCCAAAGACCGAATTCGAACTGTCAACGTCGCTTCTTTGACATCTCAATGACACCTCGTGTGACAATGTATATAAAGTAAGTCACTCATTTAATAGGCCAGAACATTATCGACCTTATTCGAAACTCACTAAGAGTTATCGTCGCGAGCTATGTGAATCTATGTATGCCGCGAGTTTAAGAATGACCAATTGAAGCCGAATTAAAGATAATAGGCAAGACATCTTTTAAAACTGTTTAGTCCGTTATTTAGGTCCCAATTGACCATACGAGAAAATTTTAATCTTGATTTAAGTCAGTAAAGAGTTACTCGCTAGTAATTTTTTTTTTCATATAAAAGAGCGGGTAAGAATGACTTACCGAGACCAAGTTTAATTCTCGTTTGATTAAATTGACCCTTAGAAATATTGTGCTTATGTCGTTCTTTGCTTGAAAGTTTGAAATGACTGAATTTTTATTGAAAGTTCCCGAGGAATTACTATTTCATCTAACATCGCTTGTTTGGTAACTATCAGTACAAATAATTTTAAACAAAAAAAAACCGACTGCAAAATTGGGCTATACTGAAAGCATTTGTCTAATAATGAGGGTGACCTTCCATCACCAGCAGGCCTCACTAATTACTGAAATTATAATTTCCAGTCTGCAGGTGCATTCAGTATTGAAAGAATTATCCTTTAACTCCTAAGCATTAAGGAGTTGACCTTCCATCATCAGCTCAGTCATATTTTTTTTACTGCCAGACGTAAATACTGGTGTGGCTTTGAAAAATGTACTAAAAATATTACCTGTGCCAATAAAATTTGAGGGTTTGAGGTATTCCATCATCTGATCAAGATATGCTGGCAATGGGACCACCTGGAAACCCTATACCCTTTCAAACAAAAAAAGAATTTTCCAAATCGGTCCAGGTGTCTTCGAGTAATCAACGAACACACATAAAAAAAAATATATCCCGACGAATTGAGAACCTCCTCCTTTTTTTGAAGTCGGTTAAAAAAACTAAAGCAAATTAGTTTGTTGGCTCTAGCCAATGACTTGCCAAATTTTTGCCATTGTTTATTTACTAACACACTGATTACCTCAATGTCCGGGATCTTATCGCTTGTTATCGTTGTCGTTGACGTAAGACAAAAACGAATCGTAACATACGAGATGTTAGTACTGTGTAGGTAGGTTTACGGGTTGTCATTAAAAGTATTAAAACCCTACAAATATTTTAAAACATTATTTCACTCCTTTATTCCTAAAGGTGGTAGGCAGAGAACACGAAACGCTACATGGGCAAAACCATGTCTTTTTTTTCGTGTCCACATCTAGCATAGTTTTTAGGTAAATTGGCAGGTATCATAGTGACAGGTTGCTAGCCTGCCGTTACCTTAACCCTATTTCCTTAGTCGCCTCTTACGACATCCTCGGAAGAAATGGAGAAGTGTTATTATATCCCGACACCACACAGAATTAAAATTAACCCAACAAAAATTAAATGATCATACTATGTAAATTCTTATGAGTCTTATATACAGTTGACTCGTGCCCTCGTCATAGTTACATAATTGCACTACGATGCATCCCCGCTTTGTGCATTGTTTTGTACAATCGAACCAACTGATTCCTGACCCACCGCAGAACGTTGTCACAATAAACGTCATAAACATATCCTTTGTCAAGCAATGCAATGTCACATTGACGTTCACTGTGTATAGGTTCTATGTTGGGTCTGGAATCAATTGGTTCGATGGTACATGTGTACTACCATTCCCTCCATTACGCATAATGGTCAGTGGAATGTTGTATCAAATACCTACGTCAATTTACTGTTCGTACACAATGTGACACTGTTGACCTTTAATCCAAGTATCATACCTTCAACTCGAGTCTCACTTTCAATTGTTTTAATAAAAATACTTATTAGTTTCGAAACAAAAGGTCACCTCGACCGGTAAGTGTTGATGATTTCATCAATAAGTTGTATGTATTGGATGATTTATGATGATTAGAACTTGTATTGATAGATTTTGCTGTATTATCGCAGTGGAAACAATGTTAGAAGGTAACGCTGAGATTAGGTCGGCAAAATTTAAGTGAAAAAGATGTATTCTGAATATTTTTAATCTATTTTATTATATTGTACTGATCGAAGTTAATGGAACTAAAAAGTCCCGTGTATTAATCGTGTATTAAGTAACCAAGTCGAGGACATTTTTCAGTAATATCCAGGTAAATACATTTTTCTCCTTGTTATATGAAAAATGGCATTTATTTTCGCTAGCATTTCTAATTCATATAGTTTTTACATTATAGGAAGGCAAGACAATACTTTACACGTATAAATGAACTTACTTAAAAATATCTGTTTTTTGTTACATAACTCATAAATTAAACAACTGATTATTTTCTTTATAAATTAGCTAGTGATTTGCTTGATTCATTATGACAAATCGCATCACAGGTGGTACTGCTATTCTGCGAATACAAAATTAAAATTGATGACTCAATCTGACGGATCTTACTAAATAATAATGATGGACTGGTACAAAAATAAAATAAAAAAACATATTTCATTCATGTCTAATGTTAATACGCAATTTTAGACATCTGAGCGTTGACAGCTAATTTGGATAAATAAATATGAGAAATGTATCTAAAAGGCAATTTATTAGAGTTAATAGTGTCTGAGATTCGAAATATTACAAAATCCGAAATCGAATAAACAAATGACTTTCTTAAAAATGTATGTTTTTTTTGTTTTTTGGAATCCACGTTAAACTATTCTATAATTATTATCTCTACATTACCAAATTCCATTTCCTACCAAATGCTTTTTTCTGTAACTTAAATGGCGAAAGAATTCCTTGTCACTATCCCATGGGAACTTTGCATTTCAAGGCTAAAAATCTTACTAAATATTCAAGTACGGATTGTTATTAATGTCGCCACATGTAATTTTTTTAACAAACATCAAAGGGATTTAATTCCTGACTCATCGTGCAACTTTTTAAAATGTCGTACCCAATGACAAGAAAAATCGTTTCAATGCTGGCTATTAGAAGATTCCGTGATAATTATGTTAGAAATCAAATTCCTTGATTATACCTATATTTTCAACCATAGCAACACTGCCACATGAGATAATACGTTGGCAACTCATCTGCTATCTATCTTATTACAAACGTCTCTGGGCGACATGGAGGACAGACCCACTAGTAGAGAAACAATGTTGGCCATCCGCAAAAAGTTAGTGGTTTGTCACTTACTAACGTCACCGTCACTGTCACAGAAACTGTACAGAGCCAATAACCGTAGAGAAAAAAGGCACTAGCCTTACGTGCGATCTTGGGCTGGTCAATAAGAGCACAGCGATCGCCGCGATGGTTTGGCGGAATCGTTTCCGAACAACCAAAATAACATTAGTACTCTAGTGGGTATGTCCTCCATGCTGGGCTTGCCATTATTAAAACTTTTCATCATTCGTTTGAGTTTTTGCATAAATTTGTAACAGCAGACAATCCCTATTCAACATGTTATATGTATTCACGCTGACCCAAACGCGCCCCGGTTACCCGCTGATTACAGCCTCCTCTACCGCAATTTTGTTATGATTCATAACTCATTATTTCCACTTACTGAATGCCTTTAATTACATCTCCGAAAGAGTAACGCGGCCCCTAGTTTCACTTTTCAACACCTATTTAGTGTTGCAAGGGGCGAAGCTCGGTGTACGGTTTAGCTAGCTATTTTCTTGTGGTTTTACATGCGTATTTTTGATTGTTGCTTTTCTGTAACTTGAACATTTTCGTTTTGTTTTGCAAGTGAAAATTTGCAGTTCGAGTATAGTTTCTTCAGTGATTTTGTTTATTAGATTCTTTAAAAAAAGTCCTTTGTCTTCTCCTTGTGCAAGCATTAGTTTAGTTTTACCTGTCACGATGTTTTTTTTTGTCAGCAATCAAATCTTGCAAATAAAATTTGATCCTTTTTCCGGTTACCGGTTGAGCTAAAATTTTGTATATTTAATATTTAAGTCTGACAACAATATAGAATTCGGGTCGCTCAGCCAGGACCGTCTCCGTAGGTAGGAACTCTTCAATGATCAGTCCGATTAACTTGTCACAATAAATGTAATAGAAATTACATTTGTCGAGCCACCCACTGTCACTATAACGTTAACTGTAGAATCAATTGATCCGACAATACAGAAGACACTACAGACAGACAGCACAACATCTCACAAGCTCCGCGATACACGTAAGCGCCCATACATCAGTTCCCGTCGTTACTCTATCTAATTTCTAATCTAACTACAACTTAATTAATAGCCACTTGTTGAAATCGATTTAAACTTGATTTATAAATCGAATGACCTGTATTTATGCAGCCAACCAATTCGAATATATTGTATCGATTAAAAGCTCGCGCCGATCGCTTCTTTTGATGATTTGTTTTACTTGCGCTGTTAGATTTTCTACGAAACTTAACACGTACTTAAGTGTTAAAACGAAATGTCAAGGGAATCGTACGGATAATTATAACGTTGTATTTAATTTACTTGAAACTTCCTTAGCACTTATGAAAATAATTAATGTAACTCAAACTTATAATTTACTAAAAATTTACGACGCTTTTAACATGTGTAAAGGAAATCAACTTTGAATTTTTAATGATGAAGATGATAAAATTTGACTGTAATTATGTTGTTTTGAAATTGATAATGTCAATTATGTTATTCGGACTGTTATTACGTAGAATGTATCTTAATTATGAGACGGTATTGAGTTAAAATTATAAGTTAGTAAATATAATGTGAAAAATAGTAACACACGCGAATTATGCACACTTTTCATCAAAAGGCTAAGATTGTATGAATTTACTTATGTTAAATCCAGGAATTATTTCCCATTTAACGTAGTAAACAATGTGTTTTTGTTTATTATTAAGCAGAACTTAATCACGTTATTTTTCTATTTGCCCGTGTGGTGTCGGGTTCAGAATAACACTTCTCCATTTCTTTCGTGGATGTCGTACGAGGCGACTAAGGACATAGGTTAAGTTATACTTTAGGCGACAGGCCAGCAACCTGTCACTATTGTACCTGCCACCTCATAACCCAAAAAACATTATGCTAGAAGTGACCACAAAACGTGAAATAGTCATCGTTTTGTCTATGTAGCGTTTTGTGTGCTCTGCCTACCCCGTTTGGGAATACAGGCGTGATTGTATGTATGTATGTATGTATGTATTTTTCTATTTAATACTGCTTTCATTACCTCGACCTTTCGGCCGCGTTACAGTGGCAGTGGCAACGAGTAGACTCAAAAAACGAGTATAACAAATTTTATAACATTATATATAATTTATTAGGCACCTTTGAAAGTTTAAAAAAATATTAACTAAGACCTATTATGTTGGACGTTTTTTAATTTAGCAAAAACAATCCAGAGGAATCGATTTGATTACTGCTGAATATGGTATTGTCAGGAACAACAACTCAACGCAAACTACAAAGAAGCTATTATTGTATTGACAATTCTCTAAAAAAATCTCGTTAGACTAAGTTAGCTACCCAATTAGGTATTTACAGAGTTATCCTAATTTCTTTTCTGTAAAAAACTAAATACATGCCATCTTGTAATGAATTAAACCCAAGTCCTGTCATGATTAAACAACCTGACATATCTTTAAATGGTTTCGTAAAATAATTACACTCCGACATACTTAATAATAGTGCTCAATGTAACTAATCTTCTTCTTATCTGTGACAAGAGCGTGGTATCATTTTGGGACCTTATTATTTTTAGCACATCCAAGTGAAATCTGGTTAGAACTCAATTCTTGTTTTATTGACTTATTATTTGCTTTAGGAATATTTTATCTTCGTAACCTATTTAACTAGACTTTACACCTGAAAACTATGCTGAAAGTAGCTCCAAAATGTGAACTAGTCATGTATGTATCATGTATGTATGTAGTATTTATTGAACATTAAACTATCGTGAGACACACTCATGTTGAAAATTTTTAGTCATGGTATTGTCTATTTAAGGCAGACCCCATACACACGTTTTCCGAATTCGATTTTCCAATTCGACTGTCGAATTCTTTTTCCGTATTCGGATATCCGAAAGCATGGAATCAGTAGAAAATGCGGTAACTGACGACACATTCACTTTTTCGGAACTCCGTGCATTTCATTGGATGTCCGAATAAGAAAACGAATTCGGAAAACGTGGCCAGCCTTACATTTCGTGGGATTTGGCTACTTTGTTTAGGAATACAGGCTTGATGTGTGTAGGTAATACCGTGTAACTGATAAATTTGCGTCTTTAACAATTAATACCTACCGCTCTTAATTTTGACTGTACAGTACCTCATTTTTTTTTACTTCTATCGTAGAAAAAGTGACCATTAAACCAAACCTTTACATATCACACAAAACGTCTGTCAAAATTACCATGTTTTTTACACCTCCAACTCTTACACTACAAGATACTGTCAATCCCGCTAATGTACCTAATGGCTGCTTCACACGCGCTAACGCGTTGCCATGACAAGCTAATTTGGCTGACGTGTGTGAAACTATAATTGCGGCGGGCTGACAGCCGTGTGTGAAGACGACCTTAGTTACGAAATTGAGCGTTTTCGGCGATTCGGTAATTGATCGGAGGGGATTATAAACAAGATGAAGTGTCAGTTGCGATGCTAATAGGAAAATACGGCTGTCACTTGTCACATTTGCGCCCGAAAAAATTACTTTCTGTCAAGTTTCTTGCGGCGCATTCTTCTTGGCAATGCTGGTCTTTCCGAAGCGCTGGAAGACTCGAAAAGGACGTGTAAAAAAGTGCCCTTAGGAGCCTATTTGCATAAATAAAGTTTGAAATTTTGAATTTAGCTTGTAGTGTATGTAGTTTATGATTTGGATCTTTTTTTCTTTTTTTTTCTATCCTAGTATAGCCCACTGCTGGGCAAAGGCCTCCCCTTTTTTTGGATCTGTTACAATGTTTTTTTTAGATTACAACAATAGTTAGGTAAATCAAACTTTGAGATATAACTAATCATTTGGATTCAACTAGCTATTGCTCGTTTGTCAATTTCCCGCATGATTGCATTTTCTGAGTTAAAAAGCAGATTTCCTCGGTATGCATGCCTCCATACCGAATTACGTCCAAATCGGCTCGACGGTTCACTCAATTCGCGAGATAACTAATTTCCACATGAAAAAAGCGGGAAAGAGTGACTTATTCTAAAACAAAAATCTCATTTCGTTAAATCAACCCTAAAACAGAACGGCTTTAAAACCCCTTAAAAACTATCACCCACTTAAATTAAATCCACGTCGAATAAAACTAAACCAGCGTTTTGTTTACGCACTAGCCTCAAGAGGCGCAACAGGGCCCCTACTTATGCAAATCCTATAGGCAATTACTATAAAAGAAATTGTTCTAGGCTCTCACGAGCTAAACTTAGCGTCGTGCGAGCCCTTTTCGGGTAAATGCTTAAATAAGACTATTGTCCGTCAGCCAGTCGGACTGTAATTGTGAGGGCATGTGTGAAAGGATCTGCTTCGGCTTTCAATTTAATGAGTTCATGTGTTCGTAATAATTTTGCGGCCTAGTTTGCGTGATCTGCGACCGGAATCAAAGATGGCTGCGGTTTTGTGCCTAGCGAAAGGGCGAGATTTACTTATGTCTTTTAAAGTCGAGTCCTAGATAATTATATACGTTTCAGCATATAAATAATAGTACTACTCACAGAAGGTCCCCTACTTAATATGTTTAGGCGTAAAAATATTTTAAAGATATCAAATAAAAGCAAATTGGAGCACCTAGGTTATAAGTTATAATGGTAGTTTCGTAAATTTTATGCTGTATTTTAATTGGTTTTAAATTAAATACCTATCCACCCGGACTTCACTAAGCTGTATATTCGGTCGATAAAAAATGGATGCTTCTTTCATTTTTACTACTGTCACAATCTAGACTGTTTACGTGTGTACAACCTAAAATTCATCTTTTCTATCCAATTCAGAATCTGACTTTTACTGGTCACTAGCTTCTGACCAAAGTCGAGGTATTTGTCCTGGCTCCAAAGAATTCCGCAAAGCATTGTCTTGAATTCTCATAGCGCACAGATACCAAGCCTGCCTGTTTATTTGGCAGTCATGTTTATGTTATTACCGATGTTCGAATGTACGGAATTCGATGCTCGGTTGTTATTCCGGTAAACGTTGGACAGGGCTGACCTCTGGTGCTTACCAGTCTGCATAAAATATTAGGTTGGATAAACATAATGCTAAGAAAACTTTGAAATGTTGTGCTCAACTGGAAGATGAATGGGGAAAATCTGGGCTTCCTAAGGCATAATCGAAAAGGTACTAAAATATCGAAGCCAACCTAAATAGGTACTCATAGAAAGTAATTTCAGAACGATTGCCTGATAATGAACGTCCCATGTTTTTTTTTGCCGTCTTTATTTTTACATTCAAAAAGTGTCGTCATTCTATTCATTGAACCAACAATTCAAAAATCAAAGTGCTTAATTGATGTCACATATGTGCCTTGTTTCAAAAAACGAACGCTGGCTGGAAACCAATAATTCAATCCTATCAAACTTATTTTTTATTCAACCTCCTCTAGCCATCGACGATACTGGCCACAAGCGCTGTACTTATTAAAAATAAAAAGCGCAGAGCTGATGTTTCGCGGGCGGCAGAAATAACTGGGCCCAGATTGACGAGATACATACATTAGGGGACTAACGAACATCTCAATTCGAAGCCACCTGCCTGCCGCTTAAATATACGGCTCTAGTTGGTCTGGTATTTGGTGTGAGAGTCGTGGATGTAGAAATGTTTGTTATTTCTAATGTAATTAAGACGGTTTGTTTTGTTGGCAATTTGTTTCTGTCGTGAGATTTTTGTATCTGTGAAATTCAATGCTTACCCGTTACTTTTGTGCCCGTTCAATTGATGTAATTATATTTTTAGTCGTTTTTGGGATTATGAATTGCTTTTGCGTGAAAATCATTGGGTACTTCATGACTCATGACTATTGTGATAAATTATAAACCGAAGGACTTAAGTGTAATATCTACATCGTTTATAATATGTTAAATAATGAATGGATGTTTGTAGGTGTTTTGTAACGTATTGATAGCATGCTATTTATGCGATTGGTAAGTATAATACGAAATATGACAGTTAATTTTACCTCTCTCTTTGTAATTGATTTAAGTTAGAAGGATTTTATTTGTTATTTATTCCTGCTTCGGGCGTCTCCGGCAAACCTCGGGGATCGTCGCACGCGCAGTAAAGTGAGGGGCGTGAAATACGATGTTACCGATCATTCGACCCAAACAATAGGCGGTACTAGTTGTGAAACTAGAACCGAAATCTAGTTTTAATCAACTGCTACTATTAAAATACGAATAAAAACATAAGTCACGAAAATATTGGCATGGCCAGTGCCTTGCAACATACATTTAATGATTAAAGTTAATGCCAAACTGATTCTAAAGAAATGTCTTTTAAAGTAAAACCGAAATAAAAATCCACAAAAAACCGCAACAGTGTTAATGACAAATTAAATTTTAAACCGGAGGAATTAGACGCTCCTCAAAAGCCGGCTAGATAAATGGCCGCCATATTGGAATTGATTAGTGCGCGCAGGCGCTTTGTAAACGATACGTGCGTTAATGAATTGCTGGAACTCGCTTTGACTGACCGCGTACTGTACAATTCACATTTGAGGTGTTTTTAATTGGTATAGAAATATGGAATTTATTATAAGCCACGACATACAGAAAAAAAACAATAACGGTTGATCAGACTTAATATAGGTACTTAATAGGTATGCTTTAACACTGGATGATAATGATAACCTACTGAAGCAAACGACGACGTGTCGTCGATGACGCCATTGGCGTTTAACTTAACCATGTCGTCCAACGCTGAAAAACACGACGCTAGTGACACAAAGTTCAGAGCGGTATGAACCTTGTGGACGAGCTCGATGTCTCAACATGATCAATCAAAAAAATAAAATAAAAAATCGTGTCAAAATTATGTTTGTACCATTGCGAACAGGGATTGTTGAGCCACTTACCTATGTTTGTAACTTGGTCGTGTAATACTAATCCAATAGCTAATACCTAGTCGGTCACATCGGTCTTTGATTACACGTCTAAATTGCGAACAGTGGCAAGTGGCTGAGCAATCCCGGTTCGTGACTGTACATATATTGTAAGGAAAATTTGACAACTAGACGTCGAACTCATCGACGAGTGTCGTCAGTTACATTACATAATAATACCACAGCAGACACACGGCGAAAGGCTCAAAGCGTCATAGTCCGTAAATGATCACTTATTTATGATGCACTGCCTTAAAATGCGTCAACACTAGACATAATAAATAGTTAAATTTTACCCCGTGTAGTGTCGGGTTAGAATAGCACCTCCCCTAGCGACGGGCTAGCAACCTGTCACTGCAATTATCACGTTTAATCATCTAGTTACCCTGAAATTACTAAACGGCACTGGATTTTTGAATTCATGTGCTCTGTTTACCCCTCTTGGGAATAAAGGCGTGAGAATATATTATGTATGTATGTTGTATGTATGTAAATTTTACCAAGCGCAGAAAAGCCAATAGTTAAACTCGAGATTTTCCCTTCACCTTTAATAACCAGCTCGTGTTTAATTACGTGTTCCTGCTCCCCATTAAATTTAATGCAACAAAATAATTCGTGGAACCGCATGGCGTCAAAACAAATGAGGTACTCGTTAAAATCAGTTAGTAGGTACGTTTGTGGCCCATTTGCCTGGACTTGGACAAATGTGCCAGACGAGTCCGCTATTATATTTGTATTAGAGATGGGAAGATGCTGGTAACGGAGTAGGTGATAATTTCTAGGATTAGTGGGGTTGAGGGGTTAGTTATGATCACGAGGAGATGGCCGTTTCCGTACAGATTTACTAAGCTGTGGCCTGCGAAGGGAGCGGGAAATGTATTTCAATGTAGCTCTGCCGTCAGTACACTGGGTGAACAGACCGCTGTACGGTGTTTACACATAATAATATGCAAAAATAAATATACCTAGAGGCTATTTTTGGTAGCACAATTTTGCATAAAAAATTACTATCTAATTCTACAGATGTAGGAAATAATGGGAACAAATAAGTTCTGGCAATTCAATGTTTTTTACCAGCTATGCAGATCCGATATAGCGAGTATTCTTTCCTAATGTAAAAATACATTACGATGTTGCAATTTTCTTTTAATTTTAGTTATGACAATGATATTTAGTAAAGTAACATTACTTAGTAGGTACATATTTATAAAAGTCACAGACTCTCCTCTTACTAATCGTTTATTTCTTGTGACGTAATCGTTAGAGCACTTCTAATTATGGCATGCGGACAATTCCATGGCAATGATCCAAAAAAAATTCTATCAAAAATCAAAATAGACCTTTGTGTCCTTGTGGAACTTGTGTCCTTGTCTTTAGGCACACTATTTTGAGCCTTAGATTCACTACCCAAGCCACCACTCTCACCACAGGCATCGTATCAATAAGACTGATGGAGTGCAATCTAGAGCATTAGCTTCAGATGTAGTGCATCGTTCTCACTACGCCAAGACTGATACCTGGTTATCATGTACTTAGTATGTAAATAGGACTATTTGTATGTGTAAATTGTGTAGTACTTGATAGCACTTGAAATTACAAGGATAGAGTTACAATGTTGGAAGAGTAAGATCGAATAGTCTAGCGTTTGATTTTACTGTCGATACCCTCATGTGGTATCGGGTTTAGAAATGATTTACACCAATTTTTAGGGTTCCGTACCCAAAGGGTAAAAACGGGACCCTATTACTGAGACTTCGCTGTCTGTCTGTCTGTCTGTCCGTCTGTCACCAGGCTGTATCTCACGAACCGTGAGAGCTAGAAAGTTGAAATTTTCACAGATGATGTATTTCTGTTGCCGCTATAATAACAAATACTAAAATCAAAATAATAATAATAATTAATTGGGGCTCCCATAGAAAAAACGTGGCTTTTTTTGCAGTTTTGGGTCTATTTAAATAATTGTAACAGCTAAATACTTGAAATGCTCACAGAATATTAAATTAAATATTTACTTTAAAAATAAATAATAAATTCAAATAAAATTAATATTTGCATACATACAAAAATTCTGATTTTTTGCAGTTTTTGGTACGGAATTTATTTTTGTAGATGCCGTAAGAATTGGCTAAGGAAATAAGTTAAGGTATGCTTTATGTGATAGTGATAGGCTAGTTATCTGTCACTATAGTATCTTTTAATTTAAAACCTACAATTTATACCTACTACCTACTTTTTTAAACTGTACTCATTCTGAAGTCCCCTCCATACTTAGTGACTTGAAGCTATCATCACCATTTCAAACATAGAATGTCCACAGTTAGATATCCTGAACTTAACTAATACTTTGAACCTAAGTCTTAGATAGGTAATTAAATTACGTTCTTTACCTACCAGCTAGTTTTAAGCCGGACACATAAAATTGAAGAATCACACGTTTCTTAGAACTTCTACGCAATAGGCGTTTCGACGTAAGTTCAGAGATAACCTAAACGTTATTTGGGCCGTTCTCCAGCCGTACGATTTTTCGTGTTCTCAAGTTCAAGTGCCTGTGAAATCCAAATTTTAACAGATAACCTTATAAAAAAAATATCTTACGTAATTCACACTTTATTCTGCTCAAAATAAGTCTAACAATAGTATATTCTTGTTATTAAATGCGCGAAACAAAAATCTAAAGTCAGTGGAGTCCACATTTTCGCCATGTCCCACCTCCAAAATTTGTTAGTTGATAACATATACTTCGAAAACTAAACGCGGAAACTATAAGTTTTTGTTGTTCACAGCAAGCCAATTACATGATAAATTAAATCCTATTGCCTAAATAATTATTTTTACCTTGGTTTATTTTTAAAGCCATTTTTAAAAAGTGTCCCGAGTTTTGCGTCTTGACCAAATTCGGCCATAAAACGCGTCGTACTGCTCAAACGCATACTCCGAGAGACATCCTCGATACGTTCCTAGAAAGAGTCTGTCACGCCGCGACGGCTAAACAGTGTGAATCTGTGATTTATTGTGTCGTAACCGAATCACGAAGGAAAGAAAACAACACGAATTTTTTGTCACAGTTAAAAGTGATTACCATATTATTTTTTTCTCGCATGTTTTGTTAATATATTTAACTCAGATTATTTTGACATATTAAACAGTTCTATAACTACTTACACAAAAAATATTGAGTTTTTATCAATAACCGTTTCGAAGTAATTAATTAAAAACTAAATTGCTCACGTGATTACCGCGACGGTGATTACCGTAATTTGAGTGATCTCCGCGGTTTTATAGACGTGGTAATAACTATATTGGTCATTTATTGAGTTATCACTGTAAAATAAATAAGTTTTAAATAATGCTTCCCTTGATTAAGAATATTACTCTGTGCAACACAAAAAAAATATATACCTAATAAAAAAATAATAATTTCACGTTTCTTTTTTTTATCAATGGTTATCATTAATTAAAATGATTATACTATTACTTAAGATGTTTATAATTCAAGGCTATAAATGTATAGCATAAAAAGTCTAGTGATATCTATCAATAAACATGATTTCATGCCAATATTGTTTGCTTGGGTGATTACCGAATTATATGAAAAAAGAAAATTTAATTATCTCGATAATTATAAGGTTTAAAGTGATGCCTTTTTTTGCAAAACGTTTAAGATGTGAAGCATTATTCGATTTATTCATAAAAACACACATTAACATAAAATGAAATTATGCCTCGGAGTGTCACGCAAAACTGCCTTGGTCGTGGAATGACCCATTTACTTTTATCAAAATCTAGGTCCGGGTACAGATACGTAGAACGATAATGTTCTTAAATATATATACAGGGTGATAATGAAATCCGTTACGAAATTAATTCATGATACTCAGATTCACTAACATAATACGATAGTAAAATAAAAAATAAACTTTTTTCTTTTTTTTTTTCATCGGGAAATTCCCAAAAAAATGTTTAATGTGCGCACGCGGTGCGCTAAACGCGAATGGGGTGAAGGCGACCACGGCCTTAGGAGTTTTTAGGAAAACTTTGATGACAAATATTTTTTTATTTGCAAAAGAAAATGAGAAACCACTTACTCAAATTATATTTTTAAGTTTCATTAACTAACAGTGGTATCTATGATATCGTTACGGATTTCATTACCACCCTGTATACAACACACGATTGAGTAGTGACAGCTATGGCATAGATAGTAAAGACTATCTGGATCCGGGTTAGTCAAATTTATACGTCTTAAACTAACACATATATATCACGCCTGTATTCCCAAATGAGATAGGCAGAGTACATGAAACTCTACATAGGCAAAACCATGACTATTTCACGTTTCACGTCTAGCATATTTTTTAGGTTTTGAGTTGGTAGGTATAATAGTGACAAGTTGCTAGCTTGTGGCCAAAAATATATCTGTACCTATATCCTTAGTCGCCTCTTATGACATCCATGGAAGAAATGGAGTTATTCCAAACCCGACACCACGCGGACTTTATTATATACGAGCGGAATATCACCACATATTATAAAACAAAGTCGCGGTCGCTGTCTGTCCGTCTGTATGTTTGCTTCAGTCTTTAAAACGACGCAACGGATTTTAATGCGGTTTCTTTTAATAGATAGAGTGATTCCAGAGGAAGGTTTATAATGTATAATTACATCCTACTATATAATATTATAAATGTGAAAGTTTGTGAGTATGTTTGGATGTTTGGATGTTTGGATGTTTGGATGTTTGTTACTCTTTAACGCAAAAACTACTGAATGGATTTTAATGAACCTTTACAGTAAGGTAGCTTATACATCAGAATAGCACATAGGCTACAATTTATAAAGATTTTGTTTGAATTTTCCAAAATATGACGATAGGAAAAATAGTAGGATTCCGCAATTTTCAACGTAAAAAGCTATAAATTGGCATGCGGGCTGTGACTAACAAGATCTCTTCTGTGTTACCCCGAATTTAACGCGAGCGTAGCCGCTGGCAAAAGCTAGTACATACATATTTTCACGTCTGTATTCCCAAGAGGGGTAGGCAGAACACATGAATTCAAAAATCCAGTGGCACGTTTAGCAATTTCAGGGTAACCAGATAATTAAACGTGATACCTACATGTATAATCAATGCGTAATATTGTAGAGAAACACCATTGCACCCTTGCGAAGCCGGGGCGGGTCGCCAGTTATAAATAAACGTGATAGTGGATTATTATAATAATAATAATATTTGCAGTGGCAACTGGACCACACTGGGCTTGTGGCGGGTCAAAGATAATCTAGTCAGGTGCCAGCACTGCCAAGCATTCCGCTTCGCGCTAACTCACAAGTGCTATTTTTGTATTAAAATTTGACAATATTCGTAATTGAACCTGAAAGTATGATTCTAGGCATAGCTCACTCAACGGACGTGGCTTTTATTTCCCTAGACGCAAGGAAATAAATCCGATGGACTTCTGAAAACTCTGTTAAAAAGAAGCAAAGTCAAGAAAAACCAGAAAGACACAGGAAAAACTAAAATCACGTCTCATCGCCAAAGAAAAGTTTGGAAGCAGGTTTTTCAAATTCTGAAATTAGAGCGATCCATAAGAGGGCTATGTTATAAATCAATATCGTAGTCTGTCAGATTTCGAATAACATATCTCCGCTTCTTCCATGGATACCTATCGTAAAAAAGCGCCTAAGGAAATAAGTTAAGGTGACAGGCAGGCTAGAAAACAGTAACTATTCTAACTCTTAACTTAAAACCTAATTAACCTAATATGCTAGATGTAGCTTCAAAACGTGAAATAGTCGTAGTTTTATGTGCTTTGCCTACCCCGTTCCGGAATACAGGCCTGTTGTTTGTAAGTATTTAATACAAGGCCGTCACTGGAATCCACTCGGTCCTCAACGCTACATCAAATCGCTACCTCATCGGCATCCTTTTCTTCAGCAATAGTTGTACTGCCTAGCAATCCTCTTATTGCTTGGACCACCCTTAAACAACCACTAATAAATTCAGCCCGCAACCCAGAGATAAACTCAAATATCCAATTCCTAATCAGAACTGGCTATGATTTCCAACTTATCAATATTCTAATCCATCCTTACCCTTTTGAGATAGTTTAGAAAGTGTAAATCTCCTTATACTCCGCAGTGGGCCCATTAGACGCAAAATTACGCCGTATCTTATCGATATAATCGCCTAGTTATTGTTTATCGTTCCTTAGGTCGAGAAAGTATCGATTGGGCGACTCGATTAATTAATCGATTGTCGCATAAGTGCAGTTTCGGGCGATTGGCCGCGGGCGTGGGCTAATTGTTTTGACATCCGATTAGAATATCGAGATCTTGTCAAATCATATAGGAGTCTGATCCGATCGGCTTATAATTGAGGTCGAAATTGAGGTGTCGATGTAAGTAATTAATCGATACAAAATATCTACCTATGTCACATTTTGTAGGCACTTTATCATAATTTTAGATTCAAACATGGATGACAGACATACAATAGTTAGTTGCTAGCCAGTCCTCTCACAACATTCACGGATGAAAAGGAGAGGTATTTTATACCTGGCACCGTACGGGAGGGACTTATAACTATTACTTCACAGTTCCATATAGCATTAAGCAAGAACGTAATGCAATGCGATATGAATCGCGCGAGTAGGCCGCTCCAAATCATCGATTGTTCGAATACCGACGGTTGTCTGTGCTTGTTGCACAGTGTAAGCTATAATACCATACTCGTACATGAAGATCATGCTGTATTCGTTAATGGGGTAGGAAGAGCATACAAAAGGCATGAATGCGTATGAGATAGACTAATTCATGAATCTTTTTCTTTTTGTCGGTGCTATAGTGACAAACATGCTCTTAGCCTGTTTCCTGCAATACAGCTTAGCCTAATTTCTTAGTATACATTGCCTATCACAATTTCACAATACAGTACAAACGTTGCCAGGTTGGGCCTAAATCAACTAAATAAATTGTTCCATGATATTTTTACATTTGTTTTTATTTTTCCTGGCAGAAATAAATGGGTAAAATACCGCTATTCGAAAGTTGGCTACATGGACGTATAGATTTTTGATCTATTTTTTTTTTCAATCTTGATTGAAAAATTATTAACAAAAATATATCGAGCAATAGCTTCGCTTTCATTGCATCTCCTACCCCGCACATCGCATTTCACATCACATCTAAAAGCTATGACTTCTTGTCACAACACATTACCAATCGTATTAGCTGTTTTATGGGTAGAAGTGTAATCTCTCACTACATTACAGTTTACAATAGCTGCGTAGGAGTTTGTAACTGTTGTTTTAATGGTTTGATACTTTTGCTAAATAATTATTAGTAGATACTTAACTTTTATGGAAATTCATTGATACTAAAGTGAGCTGTCCGAGCTGTATTTCAGGTTCCAACGATGTTAATAAAATTACAGCGATACGGTGTTTTAAAAAAAGGTCGCGAAATGGAATCGGGGATTTGTATGAAAGCCCTAATTTCGACCTCGAAAGCGTATGGTCTAATGTATGTTTTATTAGGTTAGGTAGCTACGTGTTAACTTACGCTAACGTGTAAAATTAGAAGTTTTAAGTTAATTTGAGAAAAAAAAAATTTAGACAGACACTAGGATGCAAAATTGCATGGAAAGCTTAGAGGCGGCAATCGTTTGGCGTCAGAAGCCGTGTTTCGATAACCATCACTATCGCACGGCGTAAACAGCTTCAAACGACTTCCATTTGGACTTGTCCATGCAATTTTGCATCCCGCTGTACACTTTATTAATGTTTATTGGTGTTTCTATTTTACTCATAAATGTTTTATTTTGTTACAGTCTTCAAGCGCTTTGACATCAACCAACATCCATCGCCTGCACCTAATTTCGGATTTTCAAAAGTGAGTATAATACCTATGTATTAAAAAACGTATATATTTACGAAGAGACAATAACGATCACTCAAAATGTTTTATAACTAACAATCTGGAGTCCTTAGAGTTTTCGGGTCGGTTCATCTGAATACCTACTAATCCCAAAAGGACACCATTTCAAGGATTTTTCATTAATCTTTAAATGGCCTATGTAAATCAGAGATTGTAAAATTATTCTATTCATGCCTCAGTTTCTGAAATTATGCGAACAAAAAAATATTATTTCCCTATCCCATAGAAACCGCTAAAAAAACTTTGTCTTTATGGCACTCAAGTAGATGCATGCCTAATTTAAAGTTAAAATGTAAAATACTATATTTTTAGTATAATGTATTCACTGGCTTGGACTGTACGCTGTCGGTCAGTCAGCCACAGTATTGTTTTTTATAGGTTAGGTCTACATAAATTATTAATTGAAAAAATCAGCTAATCCGTAATTTGCGCTTAACCCTTACATTTGAAAAATTCCCACGCTTCGTAGTTCATTACAATACTCTCACCATCACTTTCTTTCTAAAGCAGACTTCTATTTGACAAAAAGAGACAAAAGACAGAAGTGGAAACTAACCACATTCTGTAACATATTAAGGGGGAGTGGTGGTCCAAACCCCCTTATTAACTTTAATTCGGTAGGTTTTAATCATAAGTTGGGAGCAATTTTTCATACTGGCCGCTATTTGTTACCATTTTATTTGTACCTACGGTTTTAAAATAAGAACACGTTCTTACAAATCACTTTTGTGAAGAGCCAGGCTGTTGCAATCATTCAATCATTTTCATTTATTTGAAAGATACTAACTTAGTAGTTAGTTTTCCGTGTGGTGCCGGGTTAGAATGACACCTCCCCCTTTCTTCCCGTGGGTTTCTTGAGAGTCGACTCTGGGAAAGGGTTAGTGTATTGTGGGTTGTGGGCGATGGGCTAGCAACCTGTCACTGCAATATCACGTTTAACCATCTGGTTACCCTGAAATTGCTAAACGTGGCACTGGATTTTTGAATTCATGTGTTCTGCCTACCCCTCTTGGGAATACAGGGGTGAGGATATGTATGTATGTATGTACTAAATTAGTTATAAAAAAAAGTGTGGCACCTTTGCTTCATCTGTGCTAAATCCGCAAACTTTTTTATAATGCGTCTTTAACCGGTAGAAGGCTACTTGCATAAATAAGTCAGCATAAGCAAAATACGAGTAACCGTTTTTTTATCAATTTTCTAACACAGCCAACCACTAGCCATTATAATCCGGCCAGACTAACTTATGGCCAGAATAACTTAAATAAGCACAATCAAATAGCCTATCGTGGCGCACAATCGCGTATTTGTCACATAAAGTATTCGATTCTGTTATCGTTACCTAAAGGAAAATTAGCGCTCTGTACGCAGTACTTTATGGACACTCGGTTCAAAGTTATGTAGTAGTGGGATTGGTGAATATTTGTGGTTAACTTCAAAATATACATAGAAAATTAAGTTTTTTTTTCTTTCGCCAGGCTCTTAACGGTTTTCTGATGATGATGACGCAAAACGGGAAGCTGCTGTATATATCGGATAACGCTGCCGAGTATCTGGGGCATTCTATGGTAAGTACCACATTCAAAATATCAATACAATTAAGCTTTAATAAAAAAAAAATAAAAAAAAAATAAATAAAAACAGAACAATGACAGGTAGGGAGACAACAGGCGGCCAGCTAAAAAGCATGTTGTACAGTCAACCAATTTGATTCCTAGGCCACTATAGAACTTTGTGGCATTGACAACGTCAAGGACAACAAATAATGACAACGTCGGTGCGGGTCAAACAATTATCAATTCTACAGTCACAATATGAAATAATCGTAAAGAGTAAAAACGTATTAGCTCCAAGTAATGAAATTAAAAAGAAAGTTTGACAGACAGACAGCGACAATTCCAGTTAACCTTCTTTTATACACGAGTTTGACAGAGAAACGAATAGACTATACTCTTTCAGTGAAGTTTTGTCAGAAAAGTATTTTTAAGTTTCATCCCGATATCTATGACATGAAAGTTATTGATACCTAAACAAACTCCTTTTCTATTGATTATCGATGACATATTTTTGAAAAAGTTAAGATGTCATTACGACATGCGTAATGCAACAATCAATGTCACAGAAGATAAACAAATAAATTTATTACGACATAGTTCTACAGTGGCCTAGGAATCAAATTGGTTGACTGTACATATATACAGGCGAAATCAGAAAGTTGATACAAAATAATGTGTTTTTTATTCAGCTAATGGTGGATAATGGAGTGCGCTAACTCAATTGGTTTAATTATTCTTATTAAATTTTAGATGTCCATCCATACCCTGAAGTCGTGGCTTCATTTTTTATCACCAATTTGATGTCATCCTGTATACTCGTATCACTAGATCGTAACGCACCGTCAGCCAAATAAGTAGGTTCTCTATCAATTTTGAAACGAACTCCTTTACTTATCAAATAATCTGTGGCTAAAGTTATTTATTATTTTTATTTGTTTCGTAACATGCAAGGGATTAGTGAAAAATAACGGAATTACTCACGTTGTTTATACCGAGATTAGCTCGACATGTTTCGGATCAATCCGTGATCCATCATCTGGAGCTACGCGCCAGTTGTGAACTGCTGTCAGCTGTGCCTAGTAGTCGCGCGGAAAGAGCGAGCGGCTGCACGCAGTGCGCGTCTGTCCGCTGCCGTGGTGTGTAGCTCCAGATGATGGATCACGGATTGATCCGAAGCATGTCGAGCTAATCTCGGTATAAATAACGTGAGTAATTCCGTTATTTTTCACTATGAGTAAGTCTCACGGTATTGTTTAAAAATGCAAGGGATTATCAACTTCAAGAATTTAGACTTTTTGGGCTGACTGTATAACGTACGACCTAAAATAATCATCATCGTTACCGGATGTATCTTTTACTGACGTAGATTAGTTATCATCATTATGATTATCAGCTCATGTCACGCCATTTTCTGACTTAGAGCTCTGTTAAGGTGCGTCACACAACACGGTTTTCTGAGAAATACCGATCGAGCTATCGAGTGATTTTTCGAGCTTTCGACAGAACACACTGTTTTATATAGTCGAAGAGTTTCCTAATCAACGTCTTGCCTAATACAGCAATACCTTCGAACAAATCACTCTTCTATCTGACGACCAGAGGAATTTTAATCCTTAGTGTCAGTACTCAGCTCTGGCAAGTCGATATCGTCTGTCATCGCAATCATAAGTGTGTGTTATTTTTCTGAACCGACGATTGCTGTTTATTCTGTACTACATAATGCTAGCATATTCAGGCATGCTGTCCTTTAGTACCATCTCGGTGACTTTAGCGAAGCTTAAGTCATTGAATGCCAGCTACTTAATATTACGCAGTCAAATATCATACAGGAAGCCGAGTACGTATACGCTATATGACCTCTTCAACAGTTTATATTTGTGTTATATGGCACCACCAATAAAAGCTAATTTCCGAAAGTCACAACCATTATTTGACGGCACTAGTAACGGTCATTTTTGCTTGGTAATGAGATCACAGATCAGAAAACATAATGAACTAAACATAACAAGCAACAATCTCACAATTGGCAGTGTCGTAAATACAATTTTCATCTTGGCTTTCTTTACAAACAACACGTATACTCTGGTATTTAACGATAACCCCTCCAATTTTTGCCTTACCAAACAAAAACGATTGCCGTTCTACCACGACCATTCTTTGAGTACTTAGTACTTACATAGTTTGAACTCAACAACCGGTATTTTAACTCCACAAAAGCCGCCACCCAAAATGAGCTCGCCATTCTTATAATCGCAGTCAAAATCAATATCTCGCTCGCCCTATCTCCCTGGTGGGTCTAAAGCAGGGGTGGCCAACCTAATTAGACCCAAAATTTACTGTCTACTTACGAAGAGATATGTGATCTACCAATCACATACCTTGTGAAATCTTAAATGAAACAGCGTAGTTTAGTACACAAATACCTAAGTAGTAGTATTTACTTCGTCAAACGAGAACGATATTTATTTTCTGTGTGTTTTCAGTAGATTAAGTGCTGACGCGCGTAAATATATTGAACATAGATATGTTTTTTTTGGCTTGTTACGATCGACTAGACTAATAGTCGCGATCAACCAGTCGCTCGCGATCGACGGTTGGCCACCCCTGGGCTAAAGTATACCGCTGACCCCAAACGGTTCCTCGTTAGGCTGCGCCCGCGTCGATAAATTAATCACCACGGTTTATTGTTCGCCGCCCGAGCCACAGGTTGATTCTAATTCTAATTCCATTCAATTATTTCTAATTGTAATTGAATTTCGTTGGGTTTGAGCTGGTTTATTTGCCGCGCGGGATTTATTTGCGGGGAAATCTGAGGCGGATAACTTGGTGCTAGACTTGATTCTGGTTGGATGGATGTGACTTTCTTTCTGCTATCAAATGTTTGTGTTTACAGTTAGTTAAATGTGGTTATATTGATATTTTTTTTGTTACATGAATTTGCTAAATAATTTTACTATTTTACAAGTTTCATTCTTTCCGAAAATGTGTTAATATTAACTGGAAATGGATCCTTAATTAACAAAAGGGACTTTATGTTACCCCATAATATCTATGTAAGCAATAAAAGCATTGAGAGAAAGCTTGAGTTTGGCGGGGGACATTCTATAAGTTTTTTTTTTATAAAGAAAAGAGCTCTGAATAAATTGCTTTTTGATTTTATAATCGTTCTTAGCTCGTCCTAAATCTATTACGTCTTAAGAGTCGACTAAGAAAATACTTAGCCAACCTAAATTTTACTTTTCAACTTTAAACTTAAAAGTTATGCAAGAACTACGAAGCGTGAAATGGTCACGGTTTTGTTTATGTACATGTTTTTGTTTTTTGATTATGGAATACAGGCGTGACGTATGAATGTATAAAGTTTATTAACTTAAATTTAAATAAGGAACATCCCGTGCATACATTTTGGCGGTCGGGCCGCAAGGCGGCGCTACCACAGATGTACATAATGATGCCGGTCAATATGTTCAAATTGTTATTAATGACCCAGACAAGTGTTGGCACTATGTTGCCGTCACTACTTTGGGTCCCATGCTTTCTTGGGAGACAAATGGCCTATGTTTACAATGTACAGATGATAAAGTAATGTTTTAACAGTTCTTGTGTGCCGATGTATGTTTTATTAATGCGTATGGTGAGACATCGCCTTTGGAGGTACAAGACTCACCGTGAAATGTGTGATTTTACTTCTATTTCATTCACCATATCACCGTAAATTTAAAGAGGATCGATGGTAGAAAATATACTGAACAGATTTATAATATAAGCGGTGCTCTGGAAAGGCAAGGCTGTCTAAACAGTCGGTCCGTGACCAAATTGAGAACTTTTTGGAAAAAGTCAGGTCAAGATTATCCTGAATCGACGATTATTTATACCTAAAGGAAATGATGAATATAAATGAAGCGAAAGAGGTACGTCAGGATCGTAGCAAGTGAAATAAATTATGTCACTCTACCGTTACCTTTCATTTGAACACAAATCTTTAGAACTCATTGTTTTTTACTGCATTAATCATTATCTAATAGTTTGTCCACACTGGTCACAAAACGCTTTTGGTTTTTTTAAACTTGTTACTCATATTATTTAGCGAGAAGAGAACACGCAATCGAATATGAAGTAGTCTTGTTATCTAAAATCGGCGGTAATGATCAAGTATAACAAGTTTGAAGGCGTGAGCGATCAGCAGTTCATAAATAAGCTGGTAATTCACAACTCATCCGATTAGCCCAAGTAGATCACAGGTCACTCCCAAAGCGTTACGAAACGAACCCTAAAGGTACAACATGTTAGCAACAACGTAATTACCAACTTTTATTATTTACACAATCATTACGGCGCGGCTGTATCATTTCTAACAATTATAGTGTAAGATAGATAATGTTTATCCGCAGTCCATCTCAGCGGCCGCCATAACTCAGGCACCGGCAGGATTCCCACGATACCATTCTTATGAGCTCCATAATGTAATGATCGATACCAACTATTATTATCTACCAAAACGCCATATTCATCTTTAATTATACACTAATAAAGATCAAACTCTAACGGCCTGACCCCAACCTCCGAGCAATATTTTAATGTTATTTTACAATTAAGATTAATGATAAGATTTTAGAGGCATTAAGTACTTAATTCAAATATCTAGTTAAAAACAATGCAAGCTTGTTAATACGTCGTTTATAAACGCAAATTGCCGAGAGGAGGACCCGTCTAACTGTATCGAGTGCTTGTAAATTATTGAAATATGATCGAAAATTCCGAAGTTTATTGTTTCTTCTTAATTAGAAGTCAGCCATTCTTCTAGGGTTATCTCGGATTTAATTGCAGCCTGAAGACTGATTAAAGTGAAAAGGCAGCGGTTTCATTAAAAAAACAAATTATGTTAGGCACTCGGGATTTATTGAAAGTGTAAAAGTTACGCTGCAATTACACTTAGGCCCTGCGTAGATGACGGACTATCCGCGACGAACTTTTTAGTCTGTGAAAATAGAACCTATGGAATTATTGCAGTAACGCGCACGACGCGAAAAAAGTCCGGCGCACAATGCATACAATCCACGCAGACTTTTTGTGCGCCGCAGACTCGAACGCACATAAAGTCTGTCGTCTGCGCTGCCTTAATGCGATACCCGCTTTTGGTCCAAACTACGTCGATCAACGAAGGTCGTCTTGACACTAGATTCTCCGCCGATCGCCGTCACCTATTAAGGCTGTGACAACTGTTGCTCACCAAATGCAGCCGACTACCGTGTTCTTTACACTGCGAGTGACTAAGTTTATTTAATGGCCGCTTCAAGCGAACGTAATCAAATCCCAACCAGACATTAACCGTTTACGAGGAGCTTAGCAATCGATATGGAATTAACTTAGCATAAAGTTAACACCCATAAAGCAAGTCAGAGTGCTAAGCGAACACACACGTAGCAGCCGGACTAGACAATGGCGACGCACAATTCAATATGCGAACTGAACAATGTAATGATACCGCGGTATAGACAATGCTCTTTCGTCGCGCTAACCACCATACCGATTTATTGATACTCAGCCATTAATACCTTTGTAATAAAGCCGACCAATCTAAAAAGAGCTGCTCCATTGCTGCAATTGCCCTACTTTCTTGCAACCCGAAGACGGGGGATGGGTCTTTTTAATTTGGCGTAGCTTTGCGCAGCCCGAGCCTTGGGCAATGTGGTATTTATCATTGCTATTGTGTGACTGTGCCCTTTCGCTGAAGGAACTGAAATGACTTTTCACATGGAGATGTGCGATTGTTTCTAATGTCAATTGTTATCGTCAACGCCGCGGTGATAAATGGCAGCTAATCGGCAATGGTGCGTAAAATGTGATATGAAAAGTTTTATAATGTCGATCTATCTTCGATGTGTGCTAGAATTTCGTTTCTTTTGGTTGATATTGCGTTCATGCTGAGTGGGGCCCTTGAGGCGGCTGTTTGTCACATCATAATTTACTTATGGCTTGTTTTAGATTAATTTAAAACTATGTTTTTATTTGTGTCTAATTGTCTTCTTTTTATATTTTACCTCTGTCATAATTGCCTATTTCGAAGTAGGTACACACGTAATGTTTCATTATTATTCATCCTGTTCGCAATTTTTGCCTTAGGAAAGTATTTAACTGCGTCATATATAAATGGCGATTGATACAATCTTTTGTGCCAGCAACATTTTGGTCCTTTTGGTTGCTACCTCCTTAATAATCAAAGAATAAGAATAAACAATAGAAGCGTTGAAACATCGTAGAGTAACATACCATTTGTTATTCGTCCGAGCAACCTGCAATGATTAATATCGTGTTAACATATTAACAATCAACATAAAAACAAACACTAATTTATAACGCATCTATAATCAGCGTTTTGGTTTGACCATCATTTATCTACTTTAGATATCCGGAGGCTTGGGCTTGTATGTTCGTTGGTTTGTTCGATGTAAGTGATGCGTGTAATAGTAGATTACGAATGTAGATCGAGCATGATTGATTGGGTGTGAGAAAAAAAGCTCTCTTGTGACAGAACTGGGTGTGCTGAATGCTTTTAAAGTCTTTAAAGTGTACTTGCTTACTACGGTTTATTACGGAATCAAACCATGAACCGATTTTGACAATATTTGGTATGGACCATACTATGCACCATACCGTATGGCGCCAGTTTGAGTATTGGAAATATCATTTTATCCCCAGCAAAAAAAAACCGAATTTTATCAGTAGGTAAATGATACCGGTCAATTAAAATTGGTTTAAGAATTAATGAAGACTTTAGAGTAGACATGCGTGCATTATGTCTGTATTTCCCATTGAGGATAGAACGTATAGAGTCATGTCATCTTGGTTGTTCGGAAATTATTCTGGAAAACAATTGAAGTGATCGCTGTGCTCTTATTGGCCGGTCCAAGATCGCGCGTAACGCTAGTGCCTTTTTCTCTACGGTTATTGGCTCTGTACAGTTTCTGTGACAGTGACGGTGACGTTTAGTATGTTGAAATCAACAAACTATTTGCGGACCGGGGTTGCGAACATTGTTTCTCTATAGGTTCTATCCTCTATGGTATTCCCAAATGGAGTAAATAGATAAAGCATCCGTAACGCTAACTAGACAGAACCATGACTATTTCACGTTTTATGCCCAATTCTACATAGCACAGGTAGCTAGCCTGTCGCCTAAAATATACTTTAATCTACTTCCTTAGTTGCCTGTTTCGATATCCACGAAAAAAAAGGAGAGGTGTTATTCTAAACCTGATACCACACGGAACACACGTTTAACTAAAAACGAAATAAATACACAACTTAGCGTAACCCTTATCTCTACTCTATTCAATTTTAACACAAAGCTAGTAGAAGCATAAAACAAGCTTGTACAATATAAGTTATATTTCAATGAAGAAGATACAAATAACGGCATAAATCACAATAATAGAATGCGCATTACGAGATCGAATCCAAAAATCTCACAATCAAACATAACTGGACCAATCATTTGCCGTATCATCGGCCAATCTAAATGCTGGCTAACGGGACTCCATCTGCTGGAATCAATCGAAAACAACGAAACCCGGAGTGCGGTGAAAGCAGAAAATAATTTCGAAGATATAAAGATAAATTCAATGGCCCTCCGCGGCGTATTAGCGTTGTAACGCAAACAGTCTTCGCCTAATGAACGGATCTCCGTCTTTGCTCGCAATTACGTGAAGCTATACTTTAAGTTACTTCAAAATATTCAATTAAATTAATATAATACATACGTACCAACGTTGCGACTGCATTCCCTAAAGAGGTAGGCAGAACACACAAAATATTACATAGTCAAAACCTGACCATTTCACGATTCGCAGCCATTTCTAGGATATTGTTTGTTTAAAAACGGAAGAGGAATAGTACAGTTAGAATAGTGACATGTTTCTAACCTGTCACCTGAACATACCTAAACCTGTTTCCTTAGTCACCTTTACGACATCCACAGAAGAAATGGAGAAGTTTTTTTTTACGTTTTACCATCGGATTACCCTGAAATTGCTAAACGTGGCACTGGATTTTGGAATTCATGTGCTCTGCCTACCCCTTTTGGGAATACGAGCGTGAGAATGTGTGTGTGTGTGTGTGTGTGTGTGAGTGTATTATTTTACCCCGACACCACACAAAAAAAATATTTAATATTCTTTATTTCAGACTTTAGTCCTTACGGGTTGTTCGATACTTTTTTTTTCTTCCTATTTGGGAGTCTGCACAATTTTTAAAGACAGCTGCGGAGAATATTGCGCAGAATCGTCAATAGAAAAAAAACAATAACGGCCTAAGTTTCGAATAATCCGTCCATGCACGGTTGGGAAACAAACGAACAAAAAAAAATTAGGTATTCACAGTGTTAGTATGAGAAAATAAAATAAAAAACTGACTAAACTATGCTAAACAAGGCTGCTTGCAGTATCTGTTAGCGTCTGAACATGGGGCCTTATTCGCGCTTCGTAGTTGTTATTCTATCGTAACTAACTAAACGCAAACTCTCAAATCTTTCAGTTATCTAATTTTTCGTACAATACGTCTACTACTTTTGACACCTACGTCAAGCTATAGCTATATTGCCATAAGGCTGCCATTCCACCAGAGTTGTCCACGTGCACGATGCGTTTCATATCCACCAATCATATTCATTTGTGCACATAGCATAGCACCGGTGGAAACGGATTTCGTAGCGCAGCTTAATACATCTTCGCAGCATAGCGGCATAACACATCTCTGGTCGAAAGGCAGCCTAATGCTGTCGATTTCGGTCTCCACAAACATAGTAGATGCACTACGTCGGGGCAACCCATCGACACCGCAACGCATTATTGTATTGAACGAGTAGGTCTAATGCCTTCTGCGTTAAGTTGCTCCACAGGCTGCCAGTGTAAAACAAATGACTGTAGGTACGCTTTAAATTTGGCATCAATATAGGGAGGGATAGGGCTGTTGAAACAATCCGCTTACGTAGTAGAGTCGAACCAACTGATTCCTGCCCCACCGCAGAACTATATCACAGTAAACATAAACAAAGATTTCCTTTGTCGAGTACTGCGATGTCACTACGACATTCACAGCAAACAGGTTCCAAGGTGGTTCAAGAATCAACTGGCTCGATGGTACATCAAAAAATCTGAGCCCACAATTAAGCAACTATAGTTCCATGCCTCGTAGTGCATGCGGTTCTCTAGTGTGCATAAATTGCATTGTTCACATGTAGGCCCATCACTAGCCGCGGGCGGAAACGCCCACAAGAATTAGTTTATTTGTACACAATTAAATTATTTTCACTTAGTGCATTATGCTGTGAGGAGGTTAAACCCGGTGCCGGTGGTCTGGCGTCTTCAAGGAAGAATGTGCGGTTTTGTTCAGCTCTTATTTTCATAATTACAATGATCGCCGGAATTGCTTGGTGTATGGTATCCTGTACGTCTTTATTCATGGTATGACCTCTCATAGGAGGACGTACCGCGAAATGTCTACTTATACCTATTACATATTATTTTCGATTTTTCTATTATCGTAATTACCTATTCAATATAGGATATAGGTATCGTGGAGTCAATTAATAAAGCACTGTGTCGATTAGATAAACATTTATTAGTACTACAGAAAATGTTTGTTTCTTACATTAAGTAGATAGATACCTGCTTAAGCTCTAAACGTACTGACAGTAGAAGTGGTGCGGTGCGGTGCAATGGCGTAGCGTCATTTGTAATGTTCGATGTCACATGTAAGAGAACGAACAGCCTCGACCGCTGCTCTGTGCGTTCTTTTTCGTATAATTTCGAACATTACAAGTGATACCGCCACGCCACCACATCTGGTCGCCCCGTTTCCGCTATCAGTGCATTTAGAGCTTCGGTTTTGTCCACAATAATTCTGCAGTTCTTTTATAGGTACACGTCTTTGCTTGAGATTCCCTTTAAATTTCTAGTTGTATTAGATTTTAAGTATAGGAACACTATAGAGGACAGACCCACTAGAGTACTAACGTCATTTTGGTTGTTCGGAGACGATTCCGCCAAACCATCGAGGCGATCGCTTATTGGCTGGCCCAGATCGCGTGAAACACTACTGCCTTTTTCTCTACGGTTATTGGCTCTGTACAGTTTCTGTGACAGCGACGGTGACGTTAGTAAGTGACAAATGACTAATTTTTGCGGGCCTGGGTGGCCAACATTGTTTCTCTATTAGGTCTGTCTTCAATGAGGTACACAAATCCCAAAAATTCCGAGATTTGATTCGAAATTTAAAAACATCTCAATCGCCAGCTCGAGAGGCCATAAGTCAAACCACAGCGAAACCTAGGATAATAAATAAATATTCTCTCCCCACGTCAACCCCGATCCGCGCCGTGCCCCCCGTACAGCGCGTGGGTTGCGTTCGCGCAGCATTATGTCTTAACGCGCAGGGCGCGCGACAGGTGGGCGGGGCCAGCGCGACCCCGATAGGGTTGCCCGCCATGTGTGGAAATTTCGTGGCTTAATAGTTATTTATTTACGTAGTAATGCATATATAATATGCATACTATAAGTTCAGATGCAATAAGGAATTGATTTACATTAGGAAGCAAGTATCCCGCAGTTATAATGTTTTACTTTATAAAATGGGTGATACGACTGTAACTTATGAAATGAGCCTGAAAAGACAAACTAATTCCACAAAGAATCACGAATATTTTAATGTCTACTTACATAGTACAGCCTCATTTATAAATTTACATAGATATATTCATGTAATAATTCTGAAAAATATTCAGACGATATTTTTAAGACGTACAAAGAACGACTAAAATGGCACACTCGAATTCCACAAACAATTGCACATCACACTGGCTACCACAGCTAGCCGCGTAATTCAGCACCGTTTCTATACTATTTTCAACAACTTTCCATTTAAAAAAATACTAGAGTCCGACCGAAGTTTCGGTTTCGGTTTCGGTTTCGGCCGAGTTTCGGCCAAAATTCCAGTTTCGGCTGCAGTTTCGGTTTCGGCCAAAATTGGCCGAAACTTTTGCCGAAACCGAAACTAATTTCGGAGGTGGTCGAGCACGTTCGCCTAACTTCGTCTCGCGCGGCAACGCTTTGGTGGACGCTAGTGGCTCAGTTCAGGAATTGCCGTGCGCCGTTTTTATAGCTCTGTAGCAACATAACTTAGCTAGTGTGTAATCGCCCGACACAAAAATTTAATTCTTTAGTTAGAGATTATATTTCGAAGGAACTGGGTTATTGTAAGATTATGTTTCGTTTCTGTACTTTAATATGTAGTTAAATATAAATACTAAGACATTAACTTTATTACAAATGTTTACAAAATTTGTTAACAAATCAAATTAGGTACGTAGGTAGGTACAGTCGGCCAAGAAATTGGTCTACACCATAAAAACGATGTTCATTTGAACTTCACGAAACAACAAGGTCGATTTCCCATTGCCATAATGTTATTGACAGTGACAATAACTCCCTTATCATTATTGTATTGACGTCGCGTCAAGTGGTCATGTCAACCTTAGTGACAATTTGATCTTACAGAAAATTTTGTCAAAAGTGGTAGACCACTTTCTTGGTCGACCGTACATGCAAAAAATAGATAACAAATGAAAAAGGCGAAGATTTTGAGTTGTTACATTACCTACTTTGTTAGGGTTCAGTAGCCAAATGGTAAAAAAAAAGAAACTCTTAGAGATTCGCCATTGTCTGTCTGTCTATCTGTCCGTCCGTAGGTCACAGCCACTTTTTTCCGAAACCGTAAGAACTGCACTTTAAAACTTGGTAAGTTGATGTATTCTGTGAACTGCATTGAGATTTTCGCACAAAAATAGAATAAAAAACAATAGGTACATTTTCGAGAGACCCCATATACTGAAACTGGAAAAATATTCTTCATGAAACCTATACGTGCATCTATAGATAGATCTTCAAAAATTATATCAAGGTTTCTAATTATCTTTTTCTAAACTCGCGAGAGACACTTCCAAAGTCCCGTGCCCTCGCTAACTTCTAAAATAAGGGTACGAAAAAACTAAAAAAAAAAATGTGTAGTACATTTTACCATGCAAACTTCCATCAAAAAATTATTTGAACTAGATCTAGTAAGTAGCTTTAAACTCAATTCACCTTTAATTTACCTGCCTACTCAATGGTGCGGAACCCTTCGTGCGCGAGTCCGACTCGCACTTGGCTTTTTTTCTTTTCTTTTAATATATTGTTTCAATTTGGTGTCCTAATTATCGGTAAAATGCACCAAATCTCAGTATTTTATGGAATTTTATACTTGACCACGTGAGTTTCGGTTTCGGTTTCGGCCGAAACTGAAGCCACGGCCGAACATTCGGCCGCAAAACCAGTTTCGGTCGGACTCTAAAAAATACATATATTATTCGTTTTTGATTTTGAATTGTTCGTTTTAATTCGATGCAACGATTCGACAAATTTTATCCTCACATATTTATTTCAAAATACTAAAAAAGATTACTTACTGAATACAATTAGAATAATAATTCATGTCATCGCAGATGTCACCGTATAGCAAACATTTCACAACATAATTTTAATAATAACAGTTGCACAACCCTACAGTAACACAAAGCCGGCAATCTAGAGGAAATTTTCTTTCACTTGCTTCGCTATGATTTAATTAAAGTTATTTAAGCTGTCGCGCGTTAATTGAAAGTTTACCCGGCAAAGAAATTGTATAATTTACGTTTGACCCGGCCCCGGGTCGCAGAAGGTACGGCTTCGTGGTAATTATTGTTTACTCTGTATATTAACTCTTTATGGTATGTTGGGGTAACATAAATTGTAGAGTTAAGTTTATGGAGCCAAATCGCGAGTTGATTATTACGGTATAATTGTAATAGAAGCGTCAGAAACATACATAAACTCACTCCTCCTTCCCACAGGTGTAGGCAAAAACTACTTTGATCCTGACGTACCTACCTCTTTTGCTTCATCCACATCCATTAATCTCCTCATACATGCTCATCGGTTTCGGGTACTCTGGACATTTTTCTAAAACGTCCGCGATTTGGTCACGGAAAATAGTCAGAAACATGAAGTGAAATAAATCCATTTCATAGAATAAACCGTACGGTCAAACTTATTAATCTCTGACCATAAAATCCATTTTTAGTAAAATTTACATGGGATTTCTCGACAAAGGAATTCTTTATTACGTTTAATGTGATAACGTTCTGCGGTAGGGCAGAAATCAATTTATTTAACTGTACAATAGTAGCTAAAATTTGGATAGAAAACTATACCATAATACATTTCCCCGATTTTATTTAACTTCTTTACAGACGGCATTGTTACATTAGGCAGAAATATATTTATAAGGCTAACAAGAATATCCGTTTAATGGACGCTGGTTGACAAATAACAATAAAATATTCATCGAGTTTTTGAGTTATACGCTACCTAAAAATATACCTACCGAAACCATTTTCCTTAGTCGCCTCTTACGACATCCACTAAATAAATGGAGAGGTGTTATACTAAATCCAACACCACTCGGTTTCGCTTTACAAGCATTGATATAGGTACGCATATTTCACTTCTACCTCTCAGAACAGAACCTCAAGTGCCACGCATAATCATGTGCGGTTAAATCCCTACTTTAGGCCGGCCACATACATTCGGAATTTTTCCGTTCGGAATCCCGAATCGGAAAATCGAACGCAGTCAATCCATAAAAAATCTATGGACCGCCACACACATTCGGAAGCTTTCCGTTCGGAATTCCGTTCGGAATTTTTCCGAATGTGTGTGGCGGTCCATTGATTTTGTATGTATTGACTGCGTTCGGAAAGTCCGATTAGAGATTCCGAACGGAAAAATTCCGAATGTATGTGGCCGGCCTTAGCAGCGGCACTGGCCGAAAATCACGCAAACACACATGCGCGTCGATGGCAGTGAACGCAACATCACACTTCATCTCCCAACGCATCCAAACGTCTAGACAACGCGCAACGGTACAAAGGTGCCGGGGCAACGATTAAAATAATACCTTGCGGTCGCTCCCTGATGAAAATGTCGACGCAATCTCCGCTAAGTATACGGCTGTTTATAAATAAAAGCGTTTAACTAACTCTGCGGCGGTTCCGCAATTACCTACCTCTACGCTAGCATTTCTTTTGTTTGCTGCTCCTAGTGTAATTTTTGACAAAAGATATCGTACCATCACCAGCCCATTTGTGTAGACTTATGAGCCGGGTACGACATAGTTTGACGGATTTTGGTTACTGTTCTGCCATGTGGTATTGGGTTTAGAATAATACCGGTCAGTTTCTTCCGTGGATGTAGTACGAGGCGACTTAGGATGTAAGTTAAGGTATACTTTAGGCCACAGGCTAGCAAACTCTTTGTTCTATCAAATTGAAACCATAAAAGTATGAAAAAAGTGGCTACGATATCGGTTATTGCAAGTAATCTTTTTACAACATCCACTTGGAAATTGGTTCCATAAACGCGCCGTTTTGTTTATCAGCAGTGACGTTTGCCTCGGTTCTTTTTTATGTGTGATTCCAGAAAAATGGTTTATCTAACATTAAACATAACATAACAATTGAGCCAGTGGTTGCAAAACATGAAATAGTCATGGTTTTGTCTATGTACACTTTCGTGTGCTCTGCCTATCCCATTCGAAAAACAAGCGCGATGTAGGTATGTAGTTTTAATTTTTTATTAGCAAGCATGACGTTGGTTCGAAATTGCCTCATAAATCTTAAATCTATGCACTGATAGAACCTTCCTCCCAACAGGAGGACCTGCTCATCCACGGCGACAGCGTCTACGACGTGATAGACAAGCAGGACCAGCAGGCGGTGCGCGCAGAACTTGCGCGCGCGCGCCGGCCGACGGCGAGGACCGGGTGTTCCTCTGCCGGATGAACGTCGCGCGGAATGCGAGGCGGCAGATGCGGTTCGGGGATCAGAAGGTACGTTAGGAGGTGCTTTTACCTTACCGTAGTGATTTCTCACTTATCGACTGCCAAATGTCGATATCGATTTAAAGTAAAATTGTTGTCACTTTTATGTTATGCGTATTTTATGCTTTTGTGTTGATTATATGACTCTGTAAATAATAATGTAAGGTAAACGTCCGTGTGCTGGACATTGACCCAAAACTTGGCACTTGCAACCTTATGTCATAGTAAGACGGGTGACAAGTGGGTGTCATCTACTAGGCGTTGAGACATCGAGAATTGGTACTTTTACCTTATTAATATTATTAGTCGACGATTCACAGCCATCACCTAGCCCCAATTTAGGCAATTTAATGCCTGTGGGTACTAGACAACGAATAAACTTACTTATTTGACAAACATCCCAGACTCGAGAGCAAACATTCGTATCATCATCATACAAAGATCTGCTCCGACCGGGAATCGCACCCAGGACCTTAAGCTTCACAGTCAGGGTCACTAACCACTGGGTTGTCCGGTCGTCTAAAAAGAAGTACTTAACATAGTGATTTACCTTTTATCTACTCTTTCTTAAAATCGATGTCGACTCAAAGTAAAACTGTCGTCAGTTTTATATTACACATTATTTATAGGTACTTTTGTGTTGATCGTGCAAATAGATAGGTACACATATTTTTAAAGAGGTTTTGGCGTCTATAAGATTTTCTATTGTTTCGCACAAATCTAGCCGAGGTGTCAGATTTAAAGCTAGTCATTAAAGTAATAATAATTAAGCTTTAATTATGGCTACAATTGAATACAACTTGAAACGCTTAATTAAAACCTAACCAACCGTATCATTTATAATAATGCCAATTTGAAATTTAGCCAAATAACTGTTACATTTAAAACTTATGCAACTATAATTCCACGGTTTGACTGATTAATCTTATGTTTTTTGCGGCGATTGAAATCATAACCTTTCCGTCTTATTACTTTTAGGTACTTTAACTTGACAGCTAAATACATACTTGTAATTAAAAAGTAATAATTAAAAAAGTTGCAATCAATTCGAAAGTTAATTAATAGAGCTAGTACGGGAATCGTCAATGATACACATTAGGGTTCCGTGGCAGTTTTCCTTGACTACGACTCAAGGGAGCTCGATGGAAATTTAAAATGCCTATTATTTTTGACTGCGAATCCTATTGACTAGATATCTAGTATATAAAGGGAGTAAGTTAATGTTTACTCGTATTTTGAGCAGAGTAAATCAGAGGTCTCTTTTTTCAGTTAAAAAATGTTTTTTCTTTTATTTAACCAAGAACCCCTGTCATGTTCGTGCACATTTGATAGACACCTACATACATGCTTACATCACATCTGCGTGGCCGACTGGGGTAATCAGGACAGGACACACTTAACGCTACTTACATGCACAAAATCAAAACTATTTCACTTTTTTTAACTGATTCCAGCACATTTTTTAAATATTAAGTTAGAGGTATTATTGAGACAGATTGTTCACCTGTCTCAAAAAATAATACCATACCTACCTTAACCACTTAGCTATCCACGGCAGATACGATATCCTAAACCTGACACCTCATTCACATGGAACACAAAATCTAACTATCTTAGAAATCGTGCAAAGAACTTTTTTAAACTGAACCCACAACCCAAATTGCCAACACACCTCAGCTCTTAATCAGTACATTTGAACACGTGACCCGATGTGAGAGTTCAATTTTGATATATTATATACGAAATTGATGAGAGCATAATTAACGAGTTCACTTTCAAAATCATTTAAGTGAATATGAAATGGTCGTATAAAAAAGGTCAAGATGGACGGACGGGCTGGCCGCGTGAGTTCAAACTACTGTGCGATTAGACGAAATTAAATAGGAATTATTATGCCTGGATCATTTTAGGCAACTTTCGCTTTAGTCTGTGGTAGAGCGTCTCATTTAGATTAAAATTAGGTACATAATGTGTTCAGAAAATCAGTCAAAATTTGCAAAAATACACGGTGACTTCTAATCCGTGATCAGGTACCATTTTTTCTAACTCAGTAATTGATGGCGATCACGCTGAACTCGTAATTACATGAAAAGAACTTGTTTTTTTTAAACTTATTTTAATTTTGAGATAATTTTTATCCTAAAATCCTTGTCACTCTACTAATTTGTATCTAAAAGCTTATAACCTCTTTACAAATTTACTGGCAATTGATAATTTATGAGTAATAACTTGTAACTGTCATTGTCATATTGCATAAACAAAGACGTATAAAGTTGCGACCACACCAATACTTAAAAAGCGATGACGGTACGAATTCGCAGTGACCTCTCTGTTTTTGACGTATGCTCGCTGTTTTTTAAGCATTGGTGTGGTCGCAACTTTAAGATCCGTCAAATTTCCCGCCTTAGCGATGCGATGGCACATGACGTCGTCATGTTCATGTAGGATGACCATGTGTATTCAGTGGTAATTCTTTTCAATTAAGTTTTAACTTGTAATTAATTAAACAAAGGAGGAATTGCGTGAGACCTCGCTTAATAAGTTCAATTTAGGGTATATGTTAATATTTTCGGGTTCCTGATCACGGATTAAAAATCACCGTGTATATTTAAACAGATGTAACTTCATGTGCATGTTCGTTTCTTGTAATTGTAATAATTCTAACGCAAATTTTCACAGGACATTTAATTTTTCGACACTAACTAGGTTTTCAAAATTCGCAACACCAATAAACACTTACTATCAAGTTTTTACAAGTACTTAATTGAAAGAGCACGCATTAGTCCGTTGTGTGAATCGGCCAGTAAGTAATTATTTCCTTGTGAATACAGAGCTCTTATACAGAAGGTTACTTTTTTAATTGGTCTACCTATAAAACATCTACCTATGGAACAAGATACACGCCTGCATTCGTGTCTGTCTAGAAATAGACATTTAAGTACATGACATTTAAATAAAAAAAAATAAAAAAAACTTGTCTGTGGTCGGTAGTTCAAATCTGAACCCTTTAAATTATTCAAATAACGATTTTTTAAGGAGCTAGATCTCATAGTGTCATAAGCAAAATAATTTTGTAGTTAACGTCACATTTCTCAAAATAATTAGTAGGGTAAAAAAGTTTTTTATAGATAAGGTTATTTCCATTAATGTCCTATTTTCTTTATTGTATAGTGTACTGCACATTAAATTTAATAGACCGAAATTCAAGTTCAGTGATAGGTATCTATTGATAAGGATTCAACAATAGTCTGAATTCGAGTTGATCCTGCCCAAAGACAGTTTATTGAGTATAATTTCCAAACAACATTATAAATATCCATTTTGTGGATAAACAAATAATAAAGACATAATAAACATAGTTTTTAAATTAGGAATTTAGTTAAGATACTTATAAAAAAGTGTATCTGTACGTACAGTCGAGTTCATTAATATATGAGCAAAACTGAGGGTTCAAAAATATCTGTACACCTTTATGACATTGACAATAAGGTGCAAAAGTTTACATATTTGGCATTTGTCTGTTCATATATTTATGAACTCGACTGTACGTACCTACAAAGCTTGTTTGGAGTGGGTTAACATCTCCCGTAAAAGTGCTCCGTGCTTACGAGCAATAAAATCCACTCATAATCGGTTTATCAGATGGCCCCGGTTTTATTAGTATTATTAGCGCGTTCGCACTTGCGCCGGAGTGGGTAAACGGTGTGATTATTTTAATAGAAACCGGGATTTATGTGTACCTACTAAGTTTGGGTATTTAGTTCAGTTTTGATGGGCGAGTTCTTATGTTTTTTTAGCCTTGATCAACCATTTACCTCTTTTATGAATCCTAAAAAAAATATAACCCACCCTAATTACGTCGAACTTGGCGGTTTGTTTGTTTGGCCTGGAGTTTTTTTGTTTGAACGCGCTAATCTCAACTAGGTACTGGTTCGAATTGAAAAAATATTTTTGTGTTGGATAAACCATTTATCGAGGAAGGCTTTAGTTAGGCTTTATAAGATTACGATGCGAATAGTTAGGAGCGAAAAACATTAAAAAATGTGGTAAAAATGGGGGTAATTAGTCATTCCACGCGGGCGGAGTCGCAGGCACAGCTAGTTAGGGACTATAGGCGTGATGTATGTATGTAAGTTTTTAAAATGAAAAGCAAAAACATTATTATTTGCCTACACAATGATCTACCTATCACACGTATAGTGAAATTTTTAGTAATTCACGAATACTTTGCTGGACCAACTTCTTCTAAAGCTCTGTTGAAAAGAGTATCCATCTATGAACGAGTTCAAGCTAAACGGTTCATCACCTCCTAACATATAGTTCCCCACTCCGTCTACTATCCAAACCACTATCCAAACTTCACACATTATAATATCCCATATTCTTCCGAAATAATTGACGATCAGGCAAACCGATGATCGTCATTAGTGATGTTTTAGAGCCATAAAACTTTGATGTTTATGGCCAGTCTATATTTTATCGATTACCGTTTGATTTACTGTCAGCAAAGGTTATTTTTGGACAGGTTTACGATGAAAGTCTAGTCGCGTATTTATTTATAACAGTTATTTTACTTACTGTCATAATACAGTTAAGTAAGTTGGTGGGCGTTTAATATGTATAGTTTCTCACGCTTTAAAATACCTTGGCAGTGTATTAACAAGTAAGTAGGCAAGTAAAAAAGTAAACGACTACACAAGTGAAAAAATACAAAATGCACTTGGACTTATTACCAAAGGCGTTCTCTGCCATTCTTATTGTTTTGCAATTGTACAGTAAGTATACGCACAAAAACATCACGCCCTATTCCCTGCATCGTTGCAGAGACACCATACTGCCACTCGCTTCTATTCTGACATACTATCTCGTTTCATTTACATTCATCCCTATTGAAACTCATGCTCGACGTTTTCGGGCACTTCCAATTTGACTTCTCTTCATCTTCAGATCATCGTTGATCTGGTCAATAGACATTCTTCAGGGCGGCGCGAGGCTTGCCCTTTAAATTTGCAGTTTCTTTTTAATTTTGTTCCATCCATTCTCTCTACGTGACTAAACAAAATATGAAATTGTTCACATAATTAAACACTACATTAATATAAGGTATGAAACAAAAAAATAACTAAAGCTCCAGGTGGGAATAATAGGCTTAAAAATCTGTGGTCTAATTGTACTTGCATTGCTTTGGTTATCAATCGTAAACATGTACGGAATCCTCCCCATCCCTCGGAGGTATATGTTTTATTAACACATCATTAACATACGGCCACACAGACGCACCGCGCAGGCGTGGCCGCGATAGTATTTTGTTCATTCCACAGCCTGGGGGTGTCCATTGCAAACGAAAACACTAGACCTACAACTTTGTACGCGATCCTCTGGGTATGTAGCGTTGGTATGGACCGTAGAGGATAGACCCACTAGAGTACTAATGTCATTTTGGTTGTTCCGGAGACGATTCCGCCAAACCATCGAGGCGAGCGTTGTGCTCTTGGGCGGCCCAAGATTGCGCGTAAGGCTCAATTCACACCAGAAGAGCAGCGCAGCGCGGCGTAGCGGAGCGCAGCGCGGCGTAGCGGAGCGCAGTTTCAGTGTCATGAGAATTTCAACTTTATTTTCATTACAATAAGATTTATTATCGCATGAGAAACTCTAACGATGCGCGCGTATGCCCGCGGATCCGCGGGAATTTCAGCGCATTCCATAAACAAAGCCGTGCGACCGCGCGAGCTGTCGCGGGAATGCCCGAGGATGATCGAGTAGTCGCGACGGCCGCTGTCAATACATAATGTCAATATGTCAATAATTATGTAAATTCCAGCGACTTCCTACGCATTCCAGCGGCTTCTCGAGCAGTCGCAGGAATCCTCGCGCATTCTCCACGGAACGGGTCGCTGCGCTACGCCGCGCTGCGCTGCTCTTTTGGTGTGAATTGAGCCTAACGCTAGAGTACCTTTTTTCTCAACGGTTTTTGGTTCTGTACAGTTTCTGTGACAGTGACATTAGTAACTGACAAACCACTAACTTTTTGCGAGCCGGGGTGGCAAATATTGTTTCTCTATTGGGTCTGTCCTCTATAGGGACACAAAACACGGTAACAGAAGTCAATCTCCAGACAAAGTGCACTCGAGCAACGCACAAAAAGATCGTCTCACAGACACGATATCTCGGAACAGTATGGAAATTATACATATACACACAAAAGACACTAGCTATGGTTTGATCTCTGCACTCAAGCAGCGATCAAGGAATCAAATCCCTGCTAAAGGCCTGCTGTCTATCTCTATCGTCGCACAGTGCGAGCGTGAGGACAATATTACTGCCCAAATGCTACTAAAGTAATACTTTAAAAAAACAGTTTGATTGTTTCACTTTTCTGTGGAAACTCAGCGGGTGCTCAAGACTTTTAGCCTACCTGTAACAGAGTTGACTGCAGTAAGTCCTTTAATAGGCGTCTCTGGGTGCGGCAGTTACCCTGCCCTCAGTGGCACGTAGTCCGTCGCACGTGCGCAAGAGTTATTAATGTCCAACCAGGCCCGCTCTGATCGCGCACATTTGTTATAAACAAATGTTTTATGCGCACCCGGCTTCCACACGGCGTGGGAGCTGGCATAAATCCTTATATCCCTACTATGTTATAAATGCGAGCGAGTAAACTGAGTGGCATTGTCTCATAATGACTAAACATGTTATCCTACATCGGATAACCACAAAATCACAAAATTGGTTATTTTACGTACCTTTATGCATTTGTTCCTAAGCTTGGCTGAGCACGAAAAGGTGACACTAGACGAAAGCAGGTTTCGTAGCCACTTCTTGCATAATTTAAGGTTTAATTTATGAAAGAGGTATAACAGTGACAGGTTACCAGTCAGTCGCCTAAAGCATATCAATCTAAACCTATTTATTTAGTTGCTTTTTACGGCATTCACGGAGGAAATGGAGAAGTGTTACCTTAACCCGACACCACACGGAGTTTATACAACCTTCATAAAATTATATGGTTTTCTTGTTTATCGCTGGCCACTGATTACGACCATTAGACAAAACCTTTTTAGACATTTTAACATTTTGCTAATCAACATTTAGTCGTTTCATTATGATTATGACTTTCGCTCATTTTAGCAATGCGTCAATTTCACATTATCTGGTTAGGCGCCTTAGAGTCGACTATAGCTTGGCTCTGATTAAACCAAGAAAGTGTATCAAATTTATATTCATGAGCACTTTACTTCAATAAGGAATATATTGAATTAATCCTAAATCCATATTGACATTATTATAAATTGAACAATAAATTACTGTACATAATAATTTAGCACTGTGCTGCGCAATGAGGAAATATCCCCTGCATTGTTTATGATAATAAGGCGCTGAGTAATAGTTTCTTGACAATAAATAAATTAGAAATCCAAACAACACCCATATTCTGGTCTATTTGCCAATGGTCGTGATTCTAGATGTTTGTCATAGGTGCTACTTCACGAAAAGCAAAGAATATACTTCTTAATCAAACACATGTGGCCAAAGGGCTGGCATATTCTTTGGACAACGAATTGGCATCGCCATTCAGAGAGGGAACGCTGCCAGCCTTAGGACACCTTACCCAGAGGTGGCGATCTCGGGGTTGAAAAAGTCATTTCAATTTTAGATAGCTTTAATTAAAGTACCCTATTGAAATTATTAAACTTCTAAGTCTCATTTGTAACATCGACTACAAATATAAATAATGCTCTAATTTAAAACGAAGCTGCGAACGCCCCCCAAAGTATTTATATTAACTAAGTCAAACTTATAGCTACAAACAAGTAATACACTTTTCATCAGGTGGGATCGCGGTCAATCACAGGTCAGCTCTTAAAAAAAGTATACTCCCAGAGAAGTCGCCTGACGTATCCATTCGCTGCTCAGGCTAATGCCAGCCAGTATCGTTGATGAAGTTAACCGCTAATGAGGCTTATCGGCGCGCGCGATGACACGCGCGATGCCGGCGTCTGCGCAGAACACGCCCCTTGTTAGCGGACGGCAGCTTACAACAGACGCGTCGGTTTGACAAGTGTTTGACGACTAAAATTGCTCATGCTATAGTAAGTCACCTGAAAAAGTATCATAATGAAGAGTATTCGTATTGACAAATATTTTTATTCCATTCATGGTACCTGCAAGCATCTGTCATTTTCTACTGTTAATATTTTCTGTTCTCAAACTTATTTTATTTAAATTGTCTTGATTTGCTTTCTGTTTTTGAGCACTTCGCTTTTCTTTTCTTGGTAACTACAATAACTTCAAAATTATACGTAAAATAGAAACGTAATTACTTATTAAACTTAAGCGTCGCTGTCGTAATTCTTTAAATCATTTTCACTCGTATCATCTTCACTGTCGGAACGTTCGCGAGTAGCCAACAATTCTTGCAATTCCGATTGCTTGTCCTCTCTTTTATCTTTTCTCTTACAAGTGTAAATAATTAACTGGTAGAAGCCATACGCCACGGCCAAAGACAAGCCAGACACAATAGTCCATATAAATGAATCATATATCGTCCAATCTTCCTTACGCATCTTGGTTTTCTGTTTAAACTTTTCCATGCCAGATAGTATGGACTTATCTCTAAAAGGGTAGCGGTTCAGCGTATCATTAATGTCTACTGCCAGTTTATGGAATACAGTTTTACCCAGCCATTCCGCTATTTGTCCTTTATTCAACTGTCTTAATCTTCTGGCTACATCCACATGGCTTTTGCCTTTTCCTTCCCATTTTTCCTTGCCACTGTTCCAGTTTAAAAGTAAATGAATGCATGGGATATCTCTAGGGATTTTATTTACTGCTTCAGGTAATATTTTGGGCAGTTCGTAGTCCGTGAAGTAAAGAGATGCGACGAGTTTGCGACAGTCGGTCGTACTGAGATGATCGGCGATGTGAGAAAAATGTGAGACGCTCATGTCTATCGTACCTTGTACTGGGAAATTAAACATGACGTATATAAAGACATGGGAAAGAAACCAGGCCATAATAACATTGATTAACTTGGTGTTCTTGTTTAAATAATGTTAGTAAGTTTGCAAGAAATAGTAAAATAATACTTAGTTATCTGCTCTGTTATTTTTGAAACGTCAAAGAGCAATAAACTGTCAACAGGGTTGTAATTAAAAAAAAACTTGTCAAAAAAGTTTTCTCGCAGTGTTTTCTACGTGGGGTTTGCGAGGGATCGCGCGGGGTTTCAAAGTAAAATAATACGAAAAAAAATACTTACCAATTATGTTTGAATTACATACACCATTATGAATCGAAATATTAGAGGTTGAGGGGGCTTGCTTCTCTATTTATAAATTCTAAGGGGTCGCATCATGAAAAAGGGTTGAAAAAGGCTGATGTAAAGGGATATCACAATGTCCGTCAGATATCTAAGTTTTTTGGTGTGATTTAACAGATTCACGCTACACCCGTTTCCCGTCCGATTTGTTTCTTTTGTAATTAAAAAAAAATGGCGCTAAAGGCATTCGACTTCAACGCGCTTTGACGCGTACCTAACGAGTCTGACGAAAATCATACCAGATCGAAAACGCTTGTACCTAAAATAGAAGTTTCTTAAAAACATTCTGTTAGTAATACAGTAGTTTCTAGGTAATTTAAACTGATCTTTGACCCTTTTTCTCAACAACGAACAAGTTTTTAATAGTAAGTTCTCGGAATACGGACGCACAATCGACGCTCGATCGGAGGCCGTAAAAACTGCGAAACAAATCAGAAGCAGTTCGTCGCATTTCTTGCCACCCACTGATCGGTTGTCAATCATTACTGTGTATTTATACTGCAGGAAACATTGTGCGCCGGAGTTCCGCTATGCAGTTGTTAAGGTACAAGGTGATACCCAACGACTCGCAGCAATAGCGAGCAACGTGTCGTTGCGACATATTATGTACCATCGAACCAATTGATTCCTGACCCACAATAGAACCTATTCACAGTGAACGTCATAGTGACATTGCATTGCTTGACAAAGGAAATCTTTATTACGTTTATTGTGACAACGTTCTGCGGTGGGTCAGGAATCAGTTGGTTCGATAGTACATATAATCCAATATGGTGTATGCAGAGCAGACGAAACCTGACATAGACAAAACCATGACTATTTTACGTTTTATAGCCGCTTCTTGAATAATCTTAAGTTGAAAGCCAGATGAAAGATGCACCTCTATAGTAATAGTAACAGACAGAGGTGTAGTAACAGTGACTAGTTGCTAGCCTGTCGCTTAAAGCAATCCAAAACTTGTAATTGGCGGCGCCCTGCTGAGGGATTCTCAACAAATGGGGGGCTATTGGCCTCTAACGACTTCCACGGAAGAAATGGAGAGGTGTTATTCTAACCAGACACCACAAGGTATCGGAAAAATTTTTTTTTAAAGTAACTCAGTCGATTTGTCAATCCCCCCGTGTCACCGACGTTACTGATCTGCGATTGAACGATTTGTCGTCTGCTACTCGACGACATTGGTGTTTCCTATTAAATTATATGTGTACTTATACCTCTCTAGTTAGACAGTGACAGGGATAGTCTATCTAACGTGCGACTCGAATTGCACGTTGCCGCACTAAGTCGGCAGTAATGTCGAAGCGACACTTTGCTCGCTTCTACTGCGTGTATTCAAGTTTCAACTTGTACCTTTATGGATTCTTGCGATCATAATACGATAAAAAAGGAGGATGTATGTATGGTTTCAAGGACGGATCAGGACTCAGATTTTGTTGTTTTTTTTACTGTACGAGAATCACTGTTGCCTTTGTTGCATCACAAGCATTGCGTCTTAAAATAGATTAATTTGCACAGTATTTTCACTATTTACGAAAGAAATTTTAGAAAAAAACTTCTATCAAACATTTTACATCACCTCACATCAATAACAATGTTTATTAAAAAAAAAATCTACACTTTAGTAAATTTCTAAACCAAATAGTGAAACTATTAATGCATTCACACATTTTACTCTTTACACGACCACACAAAACTACTCAGTTAAGTACTATTACTGTAACAAAGCACTTGCCACTATCGCAAAACAAAATGTCACTTACTTATCACAATTTACCAAAACCTTTTACTTGACAGGACAAGCGTCGTATTTAACACTATCTGTGTTCACACCACGGGTTCAAGTCAGTGATAAGTGTGGAAAGTGCAAAGACTCTATCGAGCCTCACTCATTTGCCTTACGATAAATCGAGTCGGGTTCAAGTCGAGTTTAGAATGTAACCTCTCTCATTCTTCCGTTAATGTCTTAAGATGCGACTAAGGAAATTGATTAGGGTATGTTTTGGACGGCAGGCTAGCACCATGTTTCTGTGTCGATTCTATGTGGGGAAAATTTCTACTGAAAATTGCTTTAGTAAAAAACGACACTGAGAACAAAGCCATTTGGGAAAAATGCGAAAAGAAATTTTGCTACTAGGAAATAATGATTTTGGGAAGACGGTCTAACCAGACCATTTATAGTCTAATCTTATTATTCAATCATTTATGTAATAAACGAAGAAGAAATAGGAATTTGAACATGGATTCCCCAAAACTTTGTAAGCTGGGGTTTTAACATTCACGGTTTTTTTTCTACAGCGCCTACTTGGAGAATAAAAACGTTAACCTACTCGTATTAAAATAAATCAAGGTTCATATAAAATACATAATTATGGTGATAAGTCACAACCTAAACAGTTTAAAGTAAACCGCTTAATATTTTACAGGCGTTCCGATAAGCCCGATACGGGAACATTTTCCCAGATTAACTCGGTTAAAACGTTATACTAAATTGTGCCTTGCGCAAGCGTCGCTTAGCGCTTTAAGCACTAATGGGTATGCGGTCACGAACCAGACATATTAAACCCTATAGTATCTGTGTTAGGCGAAATATTCTAGCACTTTAAACGCTGAGTGAGTGAATGAATAGCGAGTCAATCAATCAGAATAGATCAACGAAAGTAACAGTTTTTAGAACATGACAGTATTCTGTGGTTCTGTATTAGGATTTTCACACGAAAATAGAAAAAAAAGGTATTTTTTTGGAGCTCCCAATACCTATTTAGAACTGAAACTCTTCTTTTTTAACTAGATCCATACGTGTGAAGCATCTATGGATATTGGATAGGTCCTTAAAAATGATGTCGATGTTTCTATTTTTTTTCTTTACTAAATAGTTTGAGCGAGAGACACTTCCAAAGTGAGAAAATCTTGCAACCCCCCCCCCCCCTTCAAATTTACCTAATAGAACTATTTAAGCAAATGCGATGGTTCTTTGTCTATCATTAGCTGAATAAGAAACACTCATTTTATATAACCATTTCAATTTGACCCTACATAGTGAACTATCGTATTAACAGCCAGAAAAATAGAAGGAACCTACAATTGAGAATTACTGGTTAATATTCAACCCATGATTAGGTTGCAACTTACAATACATAAAATTGAAATCGCTTTCAATTTCTCTCCAGCCCTACCCAACTTGTTATGCAAGCTAGCTTTTCATAAATATATTAATGCCTCGCAATTCGCAAACCACAACTCCGACCCGACCTTTCAACTGAGAAATTTTATGTAACAATCTTTGAGTACCCGGTGGTCGACCACACAGTCTTCATGCAGAAAACACTAAAGACCGTACAACCCAATTAATCAAACTAAAGGCTTTCTCCTCATCAATTACTGGACCAAACTTTGACTGCCATTACGTCTCTGTAGCGTCACCAAAACCATCGATCACATTCATAAAAACTAGAGCCACAATGTAATTAAGTCCACAGCGATCGATTCTAAACCCAACATCTATGCAGCCAGTGTGTTTTTTCTTTTTCTATATCGGTAACTGTAATCCGTACGTTTGCGTATAGAGCCTAATCGCGGCGCATTCCGAGTCACAAAACATCACAAACGCGAGTATCATTATTATACAATGACAAAAGAAACTTGTGCAACTACTTAAAATATACATTCCTGCGGGTACTGGCTGGAGAAAAATGAGGCGGTCGGAATAAGTTGTGATTGTGAGTTGAGTGTCGATTGGCGTAGATAAATACTTAAACTACTAGCTTTAAAATGAAACTACCTCTTCCATCTGTTTTTAAACCTTAAATTAGCCTAATAAAGGAAAAATTATGGTTTGGTATGTTCTGCATACCCCATTTGGGAACACATGCATGGTAGCATATATGTATGATGGTAGCGAACCTGCAACTGCGGAACTCAGTGCGCGTTTAAGCTTTGAATTTTTTTAATACTAAAATCTAGAAAAACTAAACTAGATCTTGACTCTTCTGTATTTCTCAGTACTGAAACTTCAAAGACTTCTACTTTTCCCCATCATTGCATTGTCATACCTATTAATCCGATAACTTTCAAAGCATTTCGATGAACAAAATCTACACTAATATTATAAAGAGGAAAACTTTGTTTGTTTGTTTGTATGTTTGCTTGTTTGGCTGTAATGAATAGGCTCAAACTACTGGACCGTTTTCAAAAATTCTTGCACCATTCGAAAGCCACATTACCCACGAGTAACATAAACTAAATTTTATTTTAAAAAAGAGGATTCCGTAAAATATTTGGGTTTAGATATCTACATCTACACTAATATTATGAAGAGGAAAACTTTGTTTGTTTGTTATGAATAGGCTCAGAAACCTACGACCCCAAAATCCGAAATTTACGCGAACGAAGTCGCGGGCGGAAAGCTAGTAAATGATAAATGAGCAAATTTTACTTAAAAATCACTGATCGCTGGCAACACTGCCTCAATTTTCTCTGCCAACGCTACATAGGATCGCTGCGACCTTATCCCACATTACAATAATGGCGTAGATCATTTCTGTACGGCATTCCTGACTATCGTACCGTGAGCATTAGAACTATAATGTACGGTACAATAACTCAGTCATTGATGATACTTTCGATATAATGTATGAAGTTTGAATGACGTGAAATAACCGAAGAAGAATGTGCCCTTAATATTTCATAGCTGAATGAGTATTAACTCACTATCTTAAATAAACAATATTTATTCTAGACAACGGTTTAAAATTTCATCTTATGTCATGGATACATATGTACGTTAAGTATTTATTAATACATTGAGATATATCGATCTTAAACATAAAACTATGGTGAGATTCAGTTATAGCCAAATCTTTTCACACCTCATAGAAGTCTCAAATTTACATCAACATAATTATTTCATGTTGTCTCCATAAAGTTTTTTTTCGTATTTGGGCATTTACACAACTATTTACTTTGAGGTAACTTTCAAGGGTGCAAATCCAACCAGGTAGGTATCAGACTATCAACATTGTACAAGCAACATGTTATCTTTCAACACAACGCAAGCCATCTTCAATGCCCACAATAGTTTCATTTATGTGTGGACACCATGCTCTTATAAACTTTTTTTAACAATCATTGTGCTTTATAGAAGCCAACGCTATACCAACTTACATTTTCTTCCACAAAACACGTCAACAAACGATCTACAACCTTATTTCTTTGTCATACCACGAAGTTCACTATGGATGACAGTTTTGGTATTATTGTATAAAGTCGGCCTTACAGCAAATATTATTAGTATGGATATAACGAGAAAAGGTCGATAATATTAACCATGTATTCAGTCACTCGTCATCTCGCTTTTCATGCGATACAGAGTCCATTCATAATTTTGTTATTGTAGAGTATTTCGAAAGCTGTTGATATGTATTACGTTAAATTTACTCTCTGTACGTTCTGTATTGGCATTTATTGTTACACTGTGTTTTCGAAGAAAGTGACAAGAAAAGATTATAGAGTAATGTAAAACAAGAAATGTGTAAGTAAACGACTAAGTAACTGGGTTTTTTAGCAAAAAGTAGTAAGTTAAAAAACTTCTATCTTACTTTATTAACTTACTGGTATCATTTGCTTGCGCTTTTGTTTTTTTTTACACGAATATCCGTAAAGTTCCCAAATTTAAGAACTTTATAAAATGACCCGGTTATTACTAGCATCAAAAGAAAACAACGACTTCGATTACCAGGTACCGGATTATTAGACGATTAAATAAAAGATAGATGAAAATAGCTAGAATTAATTATTTATTATTTTGAAAATAAGTTTGACACTAAACAAATCAAACAAATGAATTAATACTTTCTACGAGTGATTTTCTATGCAAACTCTGCAAGGCCATTTAGTTACTAAACAGTTTTAAACTATTATTTATAAGTTTTATAACAATCTCCGGATTCCTGTTAGGCTAACAAGATCCTATTCATAATTGCTTGTCAAGTCAAAAAAGCCTTGACTGATTGACATGACTATCACAGCCATTGCAAGATTAATTGGTTATTTACAAAATTTATCTCAGTTATTTTGCTTCAGAACAATTTAGTCTGTCAGTAAGTCTTCTTCTTCTGCGCATTAGTCTTGGCAGAGTGGTCGTGGTCATCAAGATGTGTCTGAGTGACACGTTTTACAACTCTCCGCCATTCCTCTTCTCTCCATTTTTAATGATAAAAACCTCGTACTCACAAAAAAGCAAAAAAGTAATAATTAGCGAAGACGATCTCAAAATCTGGGATCAAAATTTTATAATAATTACCTGTCCTGTTGCTGTCAAACTTTATTTTATGTCTCTATTTTTATTATAACATGCTGTACTTAATTTTCTCAAACCTCGTGAGACGCACCCAAAAAAATTCGCAACAAACTACGCTCAAATCATAGACGAGCTCAAACGCGCTGATCGATCACATCACCTTCAACCGGAATCAATACGCGTTTCACAACGGCAACCTTCGCGCCGGCCTTCGTAATTAAAGAAGACGAATCACAATTACCGTAGTTTATACATACCTCTAATTATATGTATTTGATGTTTTCTATACGCTGTGACGAAAGATGCCCCATTCGGACAGTCATTACTAGAATTAATATACCTACGTGTCAGTTCGAGAGGTCTGTAATGATTGGTACCCGATTTTTAGAGCCCGTGAGAATACGACCAAATGATATGTCTCTGTATGTAACTTTTTGCTCAATAGGTTAATTTGTTTCATGTATCATTCAATCGGGTTTCCCTTTGTAATTGATATAACCGCTAATGTGCACCGAAATTGGTGTTAGAGTTCATATTCCGGGTAAGGCTGATGCTCCATCGACGCGAGCGTAATTGTTACTACTTTTTGATATTTGAATTCGTTGGAGTGTGACTAGCTGGATGTTTGCATTCAAAGTTAAAAATGATGTTGATTTCACAATCAAAATGTCCTCCTAAAAAGTATCTGATTTTAACAACAAAAATATATTTTCAAATTATTAGTTACATAATGTCACTTAATCCTATGTTAGTTATACAATCCAACACACTTAATTTGTCAAAATCTTATAACTAAATATCTCCGCCCTGATCCGTGCCTGGCCCAAAGGTGCCCATTACGCTGGCTGCATTGCCGCGCTGGACTGCAATGGACACCTGCTGGACCAGCCACGAGCCTGAGCGGGGATCAAATCGAGCACAATAATATCGGTTCGAGAATAATTATTCGATATTCGAATCCTTCTTCTTCTGCGCATCACTCTTGGCCGAGTGGTCGTGGTCATCATGATGTATCCTGAGTGACACGTATCTGTTTTTAATATAATTTAATTACATATTTGTCAAAATTTGCTATCGCTTTGTATTCTTCCTCTCTACAATTAACATTACACGATACTCAGTGTGGGTAAGTTTGCGCGTAGCTTTACCTGCCAAAGCAGTATACTGTCATTTTCTGACGTCTCTAGTTACACAGTGACAGTATAATCGCGCCAAGCCGCCAGCACGTTAAGTCTCGAGATATTTGTCGCCTTAAATGCTATCGTGCTACGCTTTTTGAAAATATATCGCACTTAGCTGTCATTCGTCATCATGACGTTTAAACGCGGCTCGAGAAATTATCTCGCTACTCATCGTGCTACCGATTCGCGACATAATTATCTCGAGCTTCTATGTCGCTTGTCGCGTCGCGCTTGTACTCCGTGCTAAGCGTGCTGGCACTGTAACAGTAAACTCAGCACTAGTTTGTACAATAATAGCTTAGCTAAAGCGCACTAAAAATAAACCTACAGTTTCAATGGATGAACTCCTTAACACGTCTTCAATAAAATCAGAGTAGCAACCGTTAAAACCGAGCATTTAAAACATTACGTCATGGCCGCTATAAAGTCCGAAGCTACAGTGTAAATTAGTGCTCAATATTACCTGTGTAAGTGCAGGTGTCAATCAAACTTGAAAGTTAGCTGTTAGATTCGACTCAGCTTGTCACTCAACTTGAAACAGAACAAAATATCAAGTAAAGTGTTGATGTGTTGCAACTGAGAGATTCCTCTAATATTGGTAAGATAATACATAGAAACAGAATCCTTAGTGCAAGCACAAGTACTTACGTAATGCATAGACTATAATAATTGTCAAACTTAGTGGATAATAATATACCTACATGTCATGAAGTTGCACAAAAAATATTGAATTAATTATTTTATTTTGTTTAAAATAACAAGCTTGACAGCCACTTTTATAGCATCTTTTTACATTACTAAGTAGATAAAATAACTATACCTAATAGTGACAGGTTACTAGCCTGTCGGCTGTAACATACCTAAAACTACTTGCCTTAGACGCCTCTTACGATACCCACGGAAGAAATGGAGAGGTGTTATTTTAAACCCGAGACCTAAACCGACAGCCTAACCGTGTCATACCGAAACCAAATAAAATAATTAAGATTTTGTCTTTGTATTTGGGACTACACATTTCTTATGAACATCACACTTGTGTTCCCAAACGGGGTTGGCCGAGCATACGAAATGTTACATAGACAAAACCAGGGCTATTTCACGTTTCATGGCCACTGGCTCAATTGTTATGTTTCATGTTAGATAAAGCAATATCTGAAATCACACGCAGAAAAGAAATGCAGCAAACGCCACTGCTAATAAACAAAACACAAATGGTTTGTACAGTCGCGTGCAATAATATGTAAACGTTTCCTAATTTCCAAAAATATGTATCCACATAAGGTATCTTAATTAAGTATACAAGTACACCGTTCAAAATGATGTAATCAAACAAATCCCCCAAAATTATGTGCACAATAATGTGCCAAAATTATGTATACAACTAACGGTCACAATATTTTATACACTATTGCTCCCATTTTCATCTATACGTTATAATTTCCAAAATAATGTCTACAAAGCAGTGTCAATAACATGTACACAATCTCGTTTGTGAAATTTGGCCAAATAATGTATACACCTTGCTTGACGTTTGGGTTCTAGCGACGCCGTCAATTTGTTTATTTTGCAACTTGGCGTATTTATTATTATTTCTGGATGGTTTGTTTTTCGGGCCAAAGACACTTCGAGTTTTTTATTATTCGGAGTTTAATAAAATCGGAAAATAAATTCAGTTTAAGAAATTTTGTAATTTTTGATAATCCAAATTTTATTCTTTAGGAATAATGAAATTTGGAGTTTTGCGATTCAGAATATGTAAATTCGACTGTTCAATATACAGGTGTCCCCAAAAATAGTGTCAAGCGAATGTCTAGAGATAGGCCACTCATAGGGATATCCGAATTACCCCCATGTATGTTCCGCGATTTTTGATAGTATGCAAGTTACAATTATTTTTACATATTTTTGTGACACCTTGACCTAGAAGACATTATTGGTCACAGATGCATGAATTGTGAGATAAATGCTTGTTTTTTTTCTATATTGGCGAACAGTGTGCCTAGTAGACACAAAATCAATTGTGGGCTGATCTGACACAATAGGCCATAAAGACTGTTGAATTCTTAAGTTATTTTTACAAGCTTTTTTTAACTTTACTTTTGTACGTAGGTATGTATGTTTGTATGTTTAAAAACCTTGCAAGGAAGATTTGAACCACATTCAATAGACCGATTGAGCTGAAACTTGGTATACCTACATTCCTTGCATGACAATACAATATTCTGGTAGTGGACTTCTGGTGGCCGAACTATCTCCGATGGTGGGAACTCTTCATCGGTTGGTCTAATTGACTTCAAAATCTGTCGGTGTGAAATACAGTCAGAAAACAAGGGTTGTATCCAAAATGAAATTTTTGTTGGTTACATTATTTCAATGTTGGAAGACGATTTAAAAAGTTACTTAAGACAATTTCTCCCAAGTTATGATAAAAAAATTCCCAGTTCATCAACTATTGACCCGGCAAATTTCATTGAATTCTCTACGCAGCATACGTAAAATTTGTTCTAAAACGATAAAGTCTAAAAAAACTGCTTTATGGAGATCACCTAATTTTTTTTTCAATAAGATCTTGTGGACTGATTAGTCTCATTTTAAATAATGTAGTATTTTCAACAGTTACAATTGCCATTCTTGGAGCATTCAAAATCACCTGACACGTGATTCCATTTTTTCAAGAACAATTTAAGCTTGAACTTGTGGTCAGGCATCTTAAAAGGAAAGCTGATTGGTCCGTTTTAACTACCTGACTGACTGATTGATAGAAATTCCTACTTGGAATATTTACGAGAAAATCTCAATAGCTTATTAGAAGACGTATACTTATTAACATATATATATAATGAACATGACTTTTCGAAACGACGGCGCCCCATGTCATATCATAGCGTGCTCTCTTCTTCTCACTTGAGATCTTACTACAAGAAATAAAATAATATTTTGTGTTTTTTTTTTTATGACTCATAAGTGGCCCATTATTTAACCTTTCATTATCTTTTTGATACGATAAAGGTAAAGGCATGTAAAGGTCACAAAAAATCGAATAAAAATTGTAACACAAAGAATCGCGGAACATGCATGGGGGTGATTCGGATTCCCCTAAGGTGGTCTACCTCTGGACTTTCATTTGACACAATTTTTGAGACACCCTGTATTTAGTAACAAACATTAGACAGCCGCAGTTGATCGCGATAAAAATAATTACAGACATCCGTACATACATTTGGTATAATACTAACATCAGAGGTCAGTAAAAGATAGCTACAATCTCTATGCTAGTTGCATTCCTCTGGAAAGTGAGCTTGACTAAATGACTCTGTATTAGCGGGGTCTAAATTTCATAGTACGCATATGGCCGTTAGACCTCCTGACCTAAAGATCCTAATATTATTTCGAAAAAATAACTGTTTATATAAAAACCAATGACACAAATAATTTTGACCTGTATTTCTGTTTCTCCGTTTATTTGAGGGTAGTCGAAATTACTTACGCCTCGCGCCTACAATGCATTTAGAGCGAAAACCGTGCACTAAGCAAAGTGTATACATTATTTTGGCATATTTCACAAACATGATTGTGTACATGTTATTGAAACTGCTTTGTAGACATTATTTTGGAAATTATAACGTATAGATGAAAATGGAAGCAATAGTGTATAAAATATTGTGACCGTTAGTTGTATACATAATTTTGACACATTATTGTGCACATTATTTTGGGAGATTTGTCTGATTACATCATTTTGAACGGTGTACTTGTACACTTAATTAAGATACCTTGTGTGGATACATATTTTTGGAAATTAGGAAACGTTTACATATTATTGCACGCGACTGTACATACACACATACATACAATCACGCCTGAATTCCCAAACGGGATAGGCAGAGCACACAAAACGCTACATAGACAAAACGATGACTATTTCACGTTTTGTGGCCACTTCTAGCATAATATTTAGCAGGAAGAGATCCCTTAAGGGATATGTTCGCCTTTGTACTTGTGTCTTGATTTGTTTGTTATTTTGTCATGTTTATTTTATACAATAAAGAGTTACATACATACAATATTTTTTAGGTTTTGAGGTGGCAGGTACAATAGTGACAGGTTGCTAGCCTGTCGCCTAAAGTATACCTTAACCTATGTCCTTAGTCACCTCTTACGACATCCATGGAAGAAATGGAGAGGTGTTATTCTAAACCCGACACCACACCAAATGGTTTGTATAAGCACAGAACAGATAATTAACAAAATTTGCAAATGAACACCGTTACAAAATGACGACGATAAATACCATAATTCATTTACGACAACTTCAATTTCAATATCAACCATTTTAAACTGTTAACTTTGAACTTCTCGGCTAAAACGCTTCCTAAAACAAAATACTATCACAGCATAAAATTCTAAAATCAAGATCGAAACGCAGCAAAAACATTTTCGCCGAACCACCGCCAGTTTAAATTTAAAACCGTATAAAACCCTGTGCCGTAGCATCTGAAATTCACGCTGCATACGATAAAGGTATATTTAAATACGTATGTGCAACGTTCTGTGGCGTCGTTAGGCCCGGAGATGCATTTATTTATGAAAATGTAAATGTGCTGATTGTAATAACAAAACCCAGCGACTGCTCACTATATTAAGATGTATTATTTGCATACTGTGTGGCGTTGTGAGAAAGTGTGACCGTGGGGGAGACGACTGATCTGATGTTTACTTTGTATGCGTTTGCGCATTCTCGGAGCTGTAATTAGGGTGTTTTAACATAGTGGTCGATAGAGCCTATCGTATGTTGATATTAGCTAGTTAATACAAAGAGTCGCCTATCTAAGATCACTTAAAAAAAATACAGTATGTTTTTGAGAAGTGGTACCTATTTGTGTTTTTTTTTAAATGCAAAATAATCTCCTAAACCCGCAAATAATGTAATTTTTCTGATGTAGTTACACCCATTCTAACCCTTTTTACGTATATTGGTATCCTGGATTGGTATCTCATTGCTGGGTTTCGGCCACGTTTTCCATTCCTCCCTATCTAAAGCACTCTGCGGAGTTTTAGCGGTTTTTATCTAAAAATGAAACAATTTTTATGTGTAACGAGATGCAAATTTTCAAGCCGTCTGATAAGACTTCGAGATAGTTAAGCTATCCGTTATAAAGGAAAACTACACAATTCTTCAGAGCTGGCCTTCTAATCAAGGTCACAGATTAGTAAATAGTTACTACGTAACAGATACTTCACTAATTCGAAAATGCGGAAAATGTCCAATACCTACTGCCATACTAGCCTACTCCGTCGCGGCAGCAACCACTGCATGCTAAAATGTGCCTAATTGCTCAAGCGTATAGTTGTAATTGCTTCGCATCGCGCGATCCCGTTGCAATCGCAGGGCTGCCTCTTCGGTGAAATTAAATTTACGTAACTTTTTGTGTCTATGTTATTTAGAACTGTGAATACTGTGAAACTGTGAACTGTGAATCTGACTTATGTGGCGGTGGCAGTTTAAAATTGTATCGTTTATAAAATACATATTTTTATAAATTGGTGCTGACTGTACTGTACATCTAGATGACACATAATTATAGACGTCATTGTGTAGGTAAAATAAAAAAAATCTTTAAAAATTACATCTGTTTTATATATTTTTTTATAAATTTCTTAACCTTTCTAAATTCCCGGTTATTCAATTTAAGTGTTGCTTTATTTACACCCATCTCCAGCACATATGACACCACACGGCATTGTAGGTACGCGTACAAACGAATCGAACTATTAAAATTTATCAACGTGCGTGCGCTTCGCTTGCGAGTTGCGAACACCGCACTGAATTTAGTCCGCCGGCGGACTGAGACCGCTCGGCCGGGCGGTAGGTAATTATAGCGCGCAAGTACATGGAGTGACGGAGGCCTGTCAAGGTGTTAATGTGACGAATTTCATTCGAGCTGAAAATGAAATAGATTTAGTGTCAAACATGAATACATTTCATATTGCATTTGCAAGTAAAATTAATACACATACAGCATATTAATAATCTTGAGTAAAAATTATTACAAAAGATATGAATGACCGTCTGTTGTCAAAAATACAATCAAGTCATAACTAAAATTCAAGCAGTAAAGATAAAATCTCTATTAAACTTCTTAAGTTACGGCTAGATAAAAACGTACCTATTACAAATAACGAATGGGTAATTGGTTGTGAAAGGTATATCGTGAATTGACCGTAACTAATAATTGTAATAATATGACGTTACCCACTTCGTCGTCTAATTATTACAGTTGGCAATCGCCCTAAGACTGAACAACATCTTTAACATGCAATAAAACTAGAGTCACAATTATTAAATTAGAGTTACTTACTTCTGTTCTTCAACACTTGTAATGTGGTTTAGAATGGCACTTATCCATTTCGTCTATTATAAGAGGCGACTAAAGAAATCAACCCCAAAATCTGAAATAATGCTAACTAAAGATAACCTGAAAAATATTTTAAAAGCGGCTACTAAATATGAAATATGTATTCATGGTTTGTCTATGTCTAGCCCATTTGGGACAGGTACGACGTACCTACTTATAATAAAGTACATAATACTAATAATCCAACGTAAATATGTCCCACTGCTGGTAGGAAGGGTGCAAAGCCAAATCTAAAAGATATCTGACTTTGAACACTCAAGTCTTACAGACGATCTACAAGTTGTGATCGGCAGAGGCTACTTTAGCCGTCGACATAGTGACTGCTGCTGCCGACGCGTCGACGGCTGCCGTTGACGTGTGGCGGCGGCTGAAGTAGCCTCTACCGTTCACAACTTGCCGTTTATCTCTAAGAAGCCTAAGTGGTAGTCTTGGAACATCATTCCAACTGTTAAACTATAGGTAAAACTTTATTCTTTTTTTAAGTACTTCTTCACCATTAGATTATTTTTATCCGGACCTCACAAACGTAGCATTTTTATTGACAATTTAAACTACTAAACTGTAAAAATAATTGGCCAAAATGAACCCGTTGCCATCCCACAAATCTCTCGATACAGCGCTCTAATCACACATTATTCGGCTACAGTATTACCAATAATGAACCAATAATTGGTAGTGAAAGGATCGTGCATGGTCGTGACGCGTCGCGGTGACGTCACGTGGTCGTGACGTTGCGCGTGCGCCGCGTAGCCGAATTCGACGAACGACCCACGACCGACGCTGACAGTTCTGTTTCAACTTGAATTACGGGTATTTATAGGGTTTACAATGAAAAGTGTGCTGTGAGATTTTTTTTCTAGGAATGTTTCGGAAATTTTAATAAACATGAACTTAATTAATATCTGAGAGTATTTTCAATTTTGAATCAGGGTGTGATTAGGGGTTACAATCAAAGTTCAAACAAAGTTATTAATCAATGCGTATCAAACTTTTTGTGCCGTGTAGTGTCGGATTTAGAATAAAATCAGATCTATCCAAGTGTCCATATCTTCTGAGGATGTCGTAGGAGGCAACTGAGGAATAGGTTTAGGAATATTTCAGGCGACAGACCTAAACCTAAAAAACATGCCAGAAATGGCTACGAAACGTGAAAACCATGGTTGTGTATTTAGCGTTTTGTGTTCTCTGCCTACCCCATTAGAGAACGCAGACTTAATGTGTGGGATTATTGTAAAGATATTTTTGACTCATTTTTGAACGTATAAACCTAACTAATAAGTGTTACATTACAAGCTTATGCAACAAAACAATACCCGTCATCAAGTCCCTAACACAAACAACAATATCCATGGGACAAGTCAAAATCGTGATTGACCGGCGCACGCGTCGGCCAGTAAACTCCACGACCGTTATAAAGGATTTAAAAAAAATGGAACAGCACAGATGAGAGGTGTGTTCCTGACGTAAGAGCTCGTGACCGATTCTCGTGACTCCTCTGACCAGACTACAGCCTTCGTATTTAAAAGTAAATCTACATTTTACACTCGTATTTTTATTTTTAAACCGCCGGGTGATTTGTGACGTGTGAAATTGCTAGCTTTTTTAGATTGCGAGGTGAGTTATTGATTTGTTTGTGGCCTACGGTCTTTTATCAGGTCCGTTAAGAACGTTGTAGCTTAATTTTTTGAAGTATGTTAACTGCTAGAGTTATTGTATGATAGTTTAATAACCCATCTTACACCATTTTTGAGCTCAAGCATTGTCTTAGTCTCGCAATCAAAAGAAGTCTTCAATTGATTTGACCGTTAATTCTGACAATGGATAGTTTCAACAAAATGTTGATTAACGTAGGAACTAAAATCGAATTATCTCGACATGTAGTACAATCCTGGTTGGCTTGAATCTATTACAATCATTGATAGACTGCAGAATGAGAGTGGCCGAAAAGATACTCAGTGGACGAGCATGGGTCGATGATGATGATAATAATAACAATGATCAATGGGTTGATGATGCGCTATTTCTTGCATGAAGATTGTTTACATAACTAAAGACCTCCATGTCCCGGATCTATCTGTACCTAAATTCTTGGTCACAGAGAAACCCGAGCGGTGACTCAAAGTTGTCAAAGAAATAGAATTGTCAGCAGCCCGCTCAGCCTACACATGACACGGGTCACTGTTTTATCGGTCATTAGAAAGCCGTTCATTGTTCACCTCAAGCGTGTAGGTATGCTTGATGGATTCGGGAGCTTGAGATAAACTGTCCCGATCGATTGCCCGTAGACAAGTTTGACGTGTTGTGAAACGTGGATAGAGAACGGTAATGAGTCACAACAAATTAAAGTACACAAGCTTTTAGAAACCCTTCGGATTTTAGAGGCTGTATTGACGGTGATACCCAATTGCGATTTGTGGTTGGTTCTGTGCGTCGTGATAGAAATAAAACAAAATCAGCGCTATTGAACTTTTCCGTTGATAATTTAAATAACAGTCTGATTACACGAATCCTTCCGATTTTGCCCGAAACCCGAAGACATCGTGGACTGTAGATTCTTCATAATAATATGAGTTTATGAGTACTAAAATAACATTCCAACTGCACATTTGCAATTTTACCAATTATTTTATTAATCTTTAAGAGTAGTTACATCACAATGTGAAAATAACTCCGTCTATCATATTAATAATGTCTGTTACCTTTTCGTGCTTCATCCCATTGACGAACTTAGACGAAATTTTGTAAGGGGATAGTTTGAGTCCCAAAGAAACACACGGACTCCCTATAATCTTGCATAAGGCTTAGTTCCCGTGAAGTAGAAAATACCTACTGCACAAACATTTGAACAACAGCTGGTCCACCTTAAACTTTGAATGTTCTAAACAAAAAAATGACTTGACCTATATCAAAGCGCATTCGTCCAACGCCAAATCGCGCCGACGAACTTGACATAAAATATTCATACCACTTTCAGATTGACGCATACTTTGAACTTTTAAAAAGTCAGACACTTTTTTGTCGGCTGTCTTACAATAGCATTGCTCTATTTAGACGTGATATAATATCGCTGCCGAACGATTTAAATACGTCTTGTAAAATAGATTAAGTTTTATGCAACGATTGCGGTTTATTCGAAAAACGGACACCTGTAGCTATGAAGTATGATCAGTCCCGGCAGCTAATTTGGCAAGGTTTCAAGTAGTGGGGGTAAGTTTGCGCTACGATTTACCAAGAAAAAAACGGGGAAAGAACTTACCCGCACTATTTAAAACTGCCTAATTAGACGCTGGGGAGTGTATTAGAGGTTTACGAGAATACTAAGATTGTCCAATAGTAACAACATGAACTAAATTATGTACCTAATGGCAATAAGTCAGATGATAATCATCCTAGCACTGGCACCAAACATTATCATTAAATAAACTTAGTTAGGTTGGTACCTAAGCCGTAGTAGCCCAGCGGTTCGACCTGTGGCCTCTCATGCAAAGAGTAGTGGTTCGAATCCCAGGCTTGCACTTCTGAATGTTTCCGATTTATGTGCGAAATCGAATTCGATATTTACCACGAGCTATTCGGTGAAGAAAAATAAAAAAAATACAGCGACGTAGTAATTCTGGGTGTGAAGTTTCCAATCCGCAATGCCCGCGTGGGAACTTGGTATTATATTATAGTTAAGGTTCATTTTCATCCTGGAATCGAGGACCAATCTTTACGAGGTATATCATCACCTTCAGGTAGTAAAGGCTATAAATATAAAACTAGCTTTGCTAAGTAATCCATTTACGTTTATGCGTCTATAAAACGACTATAATAGAACTTGTTAGCTTTTCATCTCGATTCAATACATTATATCCTCTGAGAAGCCATCGCCGCATCATGAAGCACTTATGAGTAGTTGTTACCACTTTAATACCATTAAAGACACCATAAATGTGTTTATTTAAGACTCAAGTGCAAGCTTCATTATTTCTACTAACAGTTAAGACTAAATTAAAACTGTAACAATAATTACACCATATCTGACATATTTTGAGATGGAAGATAATAGTGACAGGTTGCTAGCCTGTCGCTGAAAGTATACCTAAACCAATTTCTTTAGTCGTCTCTTACGACGTCCACTGATGAAATGGAGAGAATTAAAAAAATCAAGGAGGGTAGTCTAAAATTATGTATTAAGTTATCTGGACACCCTATTTTCGCTCCTACACTGGACTTAAGCACTCAGCGAGCAGCGAGGCAACACTTTATACTTAGCAATAATTATTGTAATAGATGGCAAGTTAGTTAAGTACGTAATAAAGTACAAGTATAATGAGACAGTTAAGCCTGAAACTGTTAATTAATTAAACGATAAAACCGATGAAGTAGCTATTCTCAATATAGTAAGCTACCATGAACAAGAAATGAACAAATTGTAGAAGTTGATAAATGGCGTATGATATTTGACCTTATTGTTTCGTGTAAGTGTCTGCAGGAAAAAACTTATTAAAAACTAGAGCTCAAAAGATATCGTTCAAGGCCAGGTGAATCCGGATTGGTCGGTGAGCGGCCGAACTGTGAACTATTGTGTTTGGGATTAGGGTTGGCATCGGAAAGTTTCTTCGGAAATAGATTTGAAAATAGAATTGAATTTTTATAACTTGGCGAAGTATTTTTTTCTCAAAACAATGACTTCATCTTAATTTATGACAGTCGCAACTTTGACGTAAAAACAAACTAGTTGTGATAATTTAAAGTCATTGTGGAAAAATAAACTGATTATTTTGACACTTTCTCATAGGACATAGGATCTTTCTCATAGGATTTTTCTTTGGTAGTGGTGTTCAAGTTCCTAATAAAAATTATTCAATGCACTTTCGACACAAGTTGTAGCAGCAAGAACCCAATATCTTCTAGTCCAAGAGTTCCACGTATGCGGGAGGTCATGGAGAGACATCAAGAGAGGCGAAAATCAAATTACACGTACCTATATACTTTTGACAAGTAATTTTGAAGGTATTATTTGTAATCCTGAGAAAAAATCCATGAAAAAATATTTGGAAGATCTATTCTAGCATCAGATCTCTATTACAAAATACAATCTTGAAAGCCTGAAACAAGTAACCGAACTATTAACAGACCGTTATGCATTTTTGCCGTCACTTGTTTTATACTGATTGACGGAATAAGTCAATAAGTGACAAAGCGATGTTTAAAGAATGCATGACGGCAGCCCTATTAAAACACTCTAGTGTAAGACCTCTTGTCTCAAACCCGCTTACAGACAAGACAGAATGTCATACAGCCACGCCTTCGAGCCTTTTTAACAGCTCAGGTCAGAGTTTAACTGCGATTGGGAGAATTGAATGTTTCAAGTGTCATTCGATTCTGTTTTGGAGTGCTTTGCTTCCACTACTGTAGTTCTCGAAGTGTTGTTTTTATTGAACTGCTGTTCGATGGATGGGCGGGTTTCGATTTTTAGGGTAAACAATTTAAGTTTTTAACTTTACAATAATAACATTATGATGATACCTACTGTGCTTCAAAATATTACTGCCTTAAGGGTCTATGGAGTTGCAATCCAAATGTGTAATCAATTTTGGAATCCAAAGTAGAATTTCACTAATGTTACACGAATATTAGATTGCATACAAGTTTATTAGGAAATGGCCGTTTATATCTGCCGATAGCTAATATTATTTTCACTGCAGTTCCGTGACAGTGTACGCTACAAAATGCACGGGTCAGATCCTAAGGTACACACATTTAATTTAAGCATTATACGTAATCCTGCATTGATCTCTGTGTCTACTCATAGAAACCAAACAACAATTACAATCTGCCTTGTAACAGCCTCCGCTGCATTTGAATAAACCCCTTAGAACTAAACGAATTCATTACAGTCATATTGCTGTCATTATATACGAACTTGAACACTTCGATGGCCTATATCAAGTCGAGGCCATTGAAAACAAAATGGATCCGGTTCATTGCAAATGATATCATACGGATTAACTTTTTGTAGCATCTCATTTGTCTGTAATGAACGTGGGACGTGTACGTCTGTCGTATCCCTTGTTGAAGGGATTACCAAAGTTTTCTGAACCAAATATCGAATGTTGAGCTGTAGGTTGGATTGTAAAGATCTTGAGGACTAGCATCAATTCAGTTTGCCACTTGGCGATGGCGTTCAGAACATCTTTACCTTATTCTAATTATCAATAAAGACCATCAGCCAAAGCAAAAGGAACGAGCATCGTCAGGGCTGTTTTAATCTCGTGAGAAGAACCTAAAGGGAAGTCTATTAGCAATGAGTTCACTTATAACTAGCCGTGATACACAAGCAAAGCAACTCGTAACTTCTTGTGCTAACAGTGTAATTCTATTCCAGGTGGTGCTAGTTCGTGGCCACTACGTGTCCTACCTGCCACTATGCAGCCGCAACGAGCCGGTGTTCCTGGCCGTGTGCACGCCGCTGGCCATGCCCGAGACGCGCGAGTGCGTCGTGCACGGCGCCACCAACGTGTTCACCAGCGTGCACGCCATGGACATGAAGATCCTGCACATAGACACCAAGTAAGTCGCAGCCTGCACACAGTGCATAGTGCGACAGCCAACGTGCCCGAGACGCGAGAGTGCGTCGTGCACGGCGCCACCAACGTGTTCACCAGCGTGCACGCCATGGACATGAAGATCCTGCACATAGACACCAAGTAAGTCGCAGCCTGTACACAGTGCACAGTGTGACAGCCAACGTACCCGAGACATGAGTACACCACGCGTGGTACCATGGTTCAGCTCATTTTACTTGTTTTTCAGCAATCAACCTTGCCTGTATTTTGAATCCCTAGAGACAAACCTACCTAACGAGCATGTTTTTAATCGCATCTCAACCTATGCACTTGATCCATAAAGTGTAAAGACTCTATCATCTTCTTTAAGCACTGAAAAGCCTTTCTGTTCGCCATCGGCTCACATTCCCCACACTGGTTCAAGGTTCCACCATCAATAAACAAAGGTTATTGATGCGTAAGTCAGTGTTACTGTCCATCAAGAGGCAGGCAGATGTATGACAACATATCTATTGAGCTCGCTTCATATTCATGAGGCGCGTCACCGCCTTGCGCTCAATGGCATGAAATAATACCAGTCGGAATGATATGCAATGGCAAACAACGGTCAGACTTTGTCCGTTCGCGCGAAAAGGGTGGCGGCATAAATTGCACGACCATTGAATTTCAGTCATCTGGAGATGAAAAGGAGAGCATTAGCTGAACTATTTCCTATTATTGGAGTCATAGAGAGATGATTGGTGCGATCTTGTTGGCTATTTTAAGATATTACATCGATGCTCCTGAAACCTGTAATCTGGTGTATGATTTGAACATTACAACTATTTCAAGCCAGCTAGTTTTGTAATGTTATACTATTAAGCTCCAAACGCATTGACAGCGGAAGCGGAGTGGTGCCGGTGGAGGAGGGGTTCGGTTGTAATATTCCAAATCATACGAAGAAGCGTGCACATCGCACCGGCCGGGAAATAAGTGTTTCGTTCGTACCATCACGCCACCACGCCGCGCTGCTCCGCGGCCACTGTCAGTACCCTTGGAGCTTTCGGAAGGCACACTAGCAAATGGATGACAAAGGCTATAAATAGAGTATGAACTTTTCACATAAGACTTCTTAGACATCCTAGTGATATCACTGAATCGAAATGTAACATCCTAAAGCTACAGACAAAGAACAAACAAAAAATGAAGACACAATGAAATCTTTATTAGAATACGGGCCAACCCATGAAGTGTCGTCACCTCCCGCTTTGTTTATGAAATGTAAACATTAAGCGTGTCACCTGCTCGGAAGTGTCACTTTGCATACAATGACAGAGTTACAAGCTACCGTGAAACCGTATGCGCAGACGCAGCGACATGACAAGCGTTTTGTTTGCTTTGAAAAACGAGTTACTTCCAGATCGTGCGCCGGTTTAACGCTAAACAAATTTTATTTTTGTCACTTGGAAAAATATAAGGGATAAAAGCCGCGAATTTCGAAGTAAAGTAACGTTAAAAGCTGAGATGTGATTTCGTACGATTGCGCTATAGCATTAGAGCATAACACAACAGCGGAATTTACTAACCGCTAACTTATATTGTGGGAAATGTGTTAGCTTTTGTACTTTTAAATTATTTTGTAGAAATTTGTGACTTCTAAGTCGACATCCCGTCTGTATTTTTAAATGTGGTAAGCAGATCGGCAGATCATAATTGTTAGGTACATAGACAAAACTTATGACTATTCTCTTACGATATCCACTCAAGGAATGGAAAATGTGTTATACCACACAGAAACTTTAAAAATAACTATTGAACTACATAGGTACTACTCGTACCTATGCTTTTAATAGTATATTTTCTTGTCTATTAAACCACTAACGTAGTGTTGTACGTCATAAATAATGATCATAAACAAGTCTTTAAGCTGTTTCCAAGACATTATGTTGATTTCTGCCTCGTTATGAGCATAATCTGAAGTTAGGTTATTGTCTTTGGTTGATGTAATTGAAACAAATGTATTCACATTTTGCCTTTTAAAGGGCCGATTAGAGAAACGCCTTACTGCCTTATAAGAGTAGGCGCCGACGAGTCGTAGATTTTACTCCCTTAATTCAAAGTAACTTAACCATTTTCTTTGTCGAGGATCTTATGTACACTATGACGCCGATTAGCGTTAGTTTTACTTTTTTCATCAGCGTTGAGTATAACCGCCGATCAGTGTTTTTATTCCATCATCCTAAGCAGCAATTAATGGTTTAACACAACAGACATTACTACTACTGTATCAATAAAGCTTGACCAATCATGCATGATGGTATGACGACAGTATGGGCTAAAACAAAACTTACATACCTACATACATCACGCTTGTATTCCCGATTGGAGTATGCAGAGCACACGAACCGTTATATAGCCAAAACCATCTCTATTCCACGTTTCATGTCCACTTTTTGCTTTAGTTTAGGTTGAAATATAAATAAAACTGTCTCCTAAAACAGACCTTAATACGAACAGAAACACTTACTTATACACTGGGATTTTAGTATAATGTTCTTATAAGTACTTAACTCATGTTGTCCTAGTAAATTCATCCTTACCTCTATGTATTACCATACAATTATTTGTAAAGTTGAGATGCAATGGCAGACTTAGCTTAATGCACTTTATATGCCAAAGGTTACAAACAAGAATATAATTGATCGTACATCTCAAACCCTATTTTTTCCTATTGTAATACGTATTTACTGGTAGATTTTCCTGTAATAAAAATAAACCTACTTATTTCTTTGGCGCCGGTGAATTTGTACGTATATATTTGCAGTCACATAAAAACAGTGATTGTGATTCACGCGTATCAATAACGCTTATTATATTGGCTATTATGTTTAACGAGTATTCCTTTCAATTAATATTTGTTAAGTTCTTGATACATCATTGTTTTTTTAGAACATCTCGTTTTTGTTAACTCCTTCGATCTTTTTGTACCAGCTGTCATCAAAGACATGTGATTTGAAATGTTTTGTAATGATTTGTCTATGTTGAAATTACATCTAGTCACAATGCTCTTAGTAGAATAGTCTAGTTATAGAACTAGACCTGTTAAAACAATAGTGTTTTCGTTTAAAAAATCGTTTTGAAAGTCGATGCAAAACGTGAATGGTCATGGTTTTGTCTTTGTAGCATTTATTGTGCTTTGCATACTTCCGTTTGGAAAATATAGCTTCATGACTGTATGTTTGTATGTATGTATGTGAAAATAAATGTATGTAGCCAGTTACAGGATCCAATCATAGCCTCAAAAAAGCTTCTGGACGTATAGAATACACGCCAATAAAGTTATGTAACCCTGCCACCTTAGCATGTGAAGGTTTTATCACATCACCGACAATAAGCTTACCAACAAAAATTTCATTGTCGATACAAGCTTTTCTTGCCGACTGTACTTTTTGCCAACTGTACTTTACCCTAGATTATGTGCACCAGATTTCATGTCAATCAGACCAACCGTTGAAGAGTTCCCTCCATCGGAGACAGTCCCAGCTATACCACAGGAAGTCCAGTACCGGAATTTGTATTTTCATCCAAGTTACGTAGGTCGTAGGTATACCAAGTTTCAGCTCAATCGGTCTATTGGAAGTATTTCAAGTCTTCCTAGCAAGATTTGTAAACATACAAACATACACCTACCAGCCGCCTCTGCTTACACTGTCGGTGCATTTTAAACTGCATTAAATGTGTTTGTGACTACGATTCTTTAGAGCTATTAGGTGTATTTATGATTAGGTATTACGCAATGTGTAGTTTGATAAGCTGTTTGCGTTTGTCTCAACTGCTATCAATGGTGCTTCAACTGAAGTATATTCTTACAGAGGAGGTCAGGGACATCGAAGCCTTATTGTTAGATTGAAATTTCGACAGAGAATTTGCTTCTTATATTGCCAACTAGTATTTCTGCACATATTTGATGTCTTCTTATTGCGAGCACAAAAAAACAAGTCGATAGATTTTATCTTGAAGTGTGTTTGTAATAAATGACAACGGCGACTAAATCAAATATGCATGCAGTGCTATGTTTTGGAGGTGATAATGTAGATGAGTTCATGTGCTCAATATTTGTTTGTCCCTATACCTACTGTCCTGTGGCGTTATTTTCTATCTAACTAACTTAAGAAACTAAAGCTCGACGTCGAAGTTTCACAATCAGCAAGGTATATTTGACAGCTCGACGTCGAGCTTGTTGACGAGTTTAGTTACGTTAGAGAATAACACCACTGATGGACAGCAGACAGTCGAAGAAGAAAGTCCTGCTTCTACTTTCAGAACAATTGAAATTATTGCTTCATTAGATGTACTACCTAGATGCAGTAAAATTCCAGTTACACTGAAGACTTGATTTGATTGAAATTAATGTTTAAAACAAGGAATAGAAGATAATACTTGACTTTTGTAATCTTACTTGCTTGACCCACGCTTACGTAGACACTATTCGGTAACTACAACTTTGATAGATTATTTTATCCTGAATGGGATAAAAACAAGGAAGAACTTGACCCATGCCTATGATCTCCCATTGATATGTTATTTCCTTATTCAAATATTGGTTTTAGCCTTCGTTTTTTTACCTCCGACCCAGGTGGCGATGGTTTATCAGTCGAAACAAATATTAAGTAAGACAGTTCATTATTTCGACCAATGTAATTAAAGTGAACTTGACATAGCAAACAAATATCGGTAGGGTCATCACATCGATCAATCACTCGAGCCTTGCTGTTCTTACAATGAGTTTGATTTCAATTGATGTTTGCATAATAAGTTGTGATTCAATTCTACTTTGATTCTGGTCTTCCTTGATTATTTCATTAGTTCGTGAAGGCTCCTGAGCAATTAATTATGAATGCAACTTGTAATTCGACAATGCAGCGTTAATTATGCGTTGTAATTATTATTGTAATTGTTAGTGTATATTACTGGGCCCGCGTGGGAACTATCGCCCAAGCCCTCTCATACTGAGAGGAGGCCTGTGCCCTGCAGTGGGACGTATATAGGCTGATGATGATGATGATGATAGTGTATATTTAAATCAGTTGGCGTACGTTAACCATTATTGCTCTTTGTCTTCCTTTCCAGGTCTTTGTTTATTATACCTAAAATTTTGATCACTTTTCTTAATCTATCAAGAATATCAGGAACTTAATAAGATTTTTTTTTCTAGTAGCGAATGGCATCTGGGATGGGAGAGGAGTTCCCTGCACGGCGTGAGCTGGTACCACCTGCTGCACCCTGACTGCTGCAAGGAGGCTCAGAGCAAGCATAGGTTAAGTAAGTATTACCTTAAACTTTTAGGTAACTTAAGATTTTTCAGATGAAAGGTTACAAACATCTGTAAGATCGTTCATCTGTTCAAAGCTCATCTAGGATTATCAACACATAAAATTATCAAATTTGTAATTTCCTTTTATTGTGTCTGTACCTACATTCTAAGTCGCCTAGAGTTCAGTATCGTTAAGTTCATTTCTATTATCTGTTTTAACAACGTTTAATGCTAAACTCAATTCTAAATAAAATTTCGTTCCTTTTTAAAAACATCGAACTAGGTTCGTACTTATTCTTTCGTCCAAAACTATCGCTAATATAATATGTCTATTGTCAATCAAAATTACTTTGTTGCAAAATGACAGTAAAAGGTTAGTTGCATTCGTTTTGAGATACCTTGATATGTCACTCAAAGAATAACGTTTCTTTACTTGCTTTTATCTACATACATTTGCTGTTCCACTGATCAATTTCATCTCATCAAAGTTATTGTTTGCAACTGCGAACGAGGACGCAAACGTAACTGCAAAATTACTAGCTCATACCATCTTCCCGCAAGAGAAAACCCAAGCGATATAATATCTTAATACCAATCTCATGATCATTATCGATAACCTACGACAACATAGAGCGTTTAAAATAAACGGTATCCATAACTCGGGGCCTCACACGCTCCAGTGAAAGCGAGATGGCTCAAACCACGCTCGCAAGCGCGTGACAATCGTGTGTGAACACTTACCTTGCACTACGTGAGCGATTAAATCGAATAAATCGACAGCTCGAACCAACTGTCAAATTATAAGCAAACAAAACTCGACCCTACCCCGTTCGTATACCCGCTAATGGCGCCGTGAACGGTTGCACAGGACTCGTGACTCGCCGCTTGACAGAAAGCTCGCAGCTGGGAGCAAACAAAATTGGAACACTTTCTTATGTTTTGAACGTGAAGATGTGCTTCCGAGGTCGAGTGCTCGAGGGAGAGGTCAGGCTTCCTTGACAGTTATTTATTTTAAAGTCTCCAACTAAAGTATCCAAGACGAACGTACTCGTACTTAAGGGTAACACCAGCCACTCAAATAATGCTGTTGTCATTGTTTGCTCTGTGTTACGAAAAATGTCAACAGTATTTGTCCGACAAGCTTAAAACAGCATCAAGCTAATGCTAGAGCTGTAATAAACTCCAAAGCATCACTTAACATTCAATTTATTTAAATACATTAATCCCATCAGCCGGCTCGTAGGTGCTCCTGTCAAATACTAAGAACGACAATTAGTTATTTCTCCAACTATCCATATCATTACACCATTAGTTCGTACCGCGTAGGTTGCTCTCAGAAACAGCAAATCAAATACACTTTAGCAATACGTACGAGCAAAATAAGTGCCCCAAGATAAACAAGCTGGCAGTTAGACCCGGCCACAATCATAGCAGTCGTCAATCTCTTGTTGGCTCTAAAACCAACAGTCGAGATTGCACAAATAACCGTCTGGCATTAACCCTCATTATTCTCGACAAACGTACCATCACACATGCACGCTCCCTGCATCTTGGTACATCAAAATAAGGTTCTTTATGGTCGGAAGGCTGTGAACAACACAGTTGTTAAAAACTTAATGTGGTTGGCAATCGATGCATCGGAGCTCGAGTCATCATTCGAATGATTCGATAATCGAGAGCGACAAGGACGGGTCCGTGTGCGGTGACCTTTGTAAATGATATGCCGTGAAGTACTATTGTTCATTTCTATCGAACCATGTTTTATTAATGATAATATTATAATAAAAGGATTGATATGATTACGAAATGGTCTTATAATTTGTATTTCGTCCGTTGTATTCCAAAATACTTTTAGAACAAGTTCAAGCAGCTTCTAAACGTTATTGCATTTCAATTAAACTTTGACTGCTTTAGCAAGCGCATCATCATTCATCATAAGTTAAAAAGACTTTATCATATAGGTGGGTCATTGTCATAACCCTAAAAAAACATGTCCATTTGTAATATATAAGACATTTTTAATAATTGCATTCAATTTACA
>BHDV01008733.1:176714-221037 GCA_005406045.1 Adoxophyes honmai | reverse complement strand
AAGAGACGTAATATACCTTTGATTTTTATAAATCACGTATTTCATTTTTTGGCGAAAAAAATTGCAAGGCTTGACAATGACCCAGGTACTTCGAACATGTTAAATTCGTCAGACATTTTTGGAAACCCACATTTTGCGTAAGAAGGAAATAAATTAATGTAATCATTCGTTTTACTCAAAAATTTCAAGCATCTCGATGCCCTAAAAAAAACAGCATAAAAAAATCCTACAGCGGCATTTTTTATAATATAAATTAACAATACAAGGCCAGGAATCAGATCAGTATCAGAATTTGAAATGGAACCGACAAAACATATATACGGACAACCGAACACCTACATAATATCCGCTAAACCAATCAATAAATCACCATTAGATCGAGTTGTGAGTTTGTATTGATGCACTGACTTGCAATTACATTGGGTATTTAATTACAAATGCATTATTCAAGTGATTTCTCGTAGAACTAAATATCAAAGCGAATGTTGATGTTTGTAATGCTTGGCTCGTAATATGAAATATTGTAAGTAGGTATTTTGATAGTTCGTGTGTTGTCGGCTTTAGAATAACATCTCCCTTCTTTTGAAGAAGTCGTAAGAGGCGACTAAGCAAAGTTCAGGTATGCTTTAGGCGAGAGGCTACCAACCTTTCACTACTATACCTCTTTCTTGAATGTTAAAAAAAAACAAAGAGATTATGAAACGTGGAAAAGATATGGGTTTGACTACTTTGACTGTGTAACGCATCGTGTTCTCTGTCTACCCCATTTGGGAATTAAGTGTTTCCTATATTTTCGGATGAGAGATAAACAAACGAATACGATCCTCTTTTTGCAAAATCAGTGAGAAATACTCCGAATACTTCTCACTGCCAGGCACAGGCCTCCTTTCAGTATGAGAGAGCTTGGGCTGTAATTCACACACGGGCCCGGAGAATTACTTGGTCGCAAAAAAACAGTACAAACATGCATAGATACACACATGCTACGACATACTTACATTACTGTATTCAAGCAACTACTTTGTAAATACGATATCAAAGGATACAACTACACAAACAAATAACAGTCACTAGACCTTCGCACTCATTAGTCTAGGAATAATTACTTGACAGCGACAGAAGCTCATTAGGACCTTGTTTATTATGCAATTATCTTTTAGTCATAATAATTTCATTGAAAGGAGGTATATGCCCAGCAGTGGACATATTTAGGCTAGAATACTATTAATAATGCCACTAGTCTCCCTTATTGGGAGCCATTTTTAATACTTCAGTTTAGAAGTGCGTTAGCAAAATACGTACGTTATTACATACATCACGACTATGTTCCTAATTGCAAAAGGCAGAGCACATTTAATTTTACAGAGACAAAGTTAAGACTATTTCACGTTGCTTAGTAATTTTTAGCATGTTTTTATGTGTTAAGTTAAATAAACGAGATGTAATAGAGACAGGTTGTTAGCCTATCGCTTAAAACATACCTTAACCTAAGTATTTCCTGAGTGTAACCCGTGTGGTGCCGGGTTAGAATAGCACCTCCCCCTTTCTTCCCGTGGGTGTCGTAAGAGTCGACTCTGGGAAAGGGTTAGTGTATTGTGGGCGATGGGCTAGCAACCTGTCACTGCAATATCACGTGTAACCATCTGGTTACCCCGAATTTGCTAAACGTGGCACTGGATTTTTGAATTAATGTGCTCTGCCTACCTCATGGGAATACAGGAGAATATGTTATGTATGTTATGTTTATTTCCTGAGTCACTTCATGCTATATTCACGGAAGATATGGTGTTGTGTTATGTCAGGATACAAGTAAAATAAATGGCCAAAAACGTAATACATTCCACCGCGTCATAACCACATTTCAAACAACAATAAAAACCCCAATCAAAACAAACTAAACTCAAACCTTATCGGCTAATTCGATCAACAAACAAACGAACCTTTTACGTCTCCGATGGATGAATCGGACGCCATATAAGGGCATGCGCTCACGCACCATCATCGACCAGGCCATTCCGGGCCTATGTAAATTACTATCATAACATTGTCAATGGTTATCTAAGCCTCAACACTCAAGACTCAACAACGCCTCTTTATCCCACACGACAAGTAACAACCAACTCTCTTAATACTCTACGTAGTATCGAAAATGTGTTGCGATTGGTATGGAGGTTGTTTTCTTCTGGTTCGTGGTGTGAAGGTGTCTAGTTAGGCGGGATATTATTTAGCTGTCGCTTGATAATCTGTTCATTAACAATAGTCTAATTTCGTATCGTTCGATTAGCGCAATTCACGCAGTCTGGGTTTGCGTTAAATGATTAAGTGTTGTGTTGGATTTGGATTGTGTTTTATGTTGAAATGAAAATTTGCTGACATGGTATTAAATAGCGTTCTTAAAGATATTGTGGAGTACGATGACATGTCAAATTGTCTTACCAAATACGTTGCAAATGTCTTTGTTTATGTAGTTTATTTTGATATGTTTTTCCCATTACTAATTGCAATAGTTGAAGTTGAATAACCCATTGAAGTACCTACTACCTTTAAATTTGTTTTGAAGCAAATCTGCTGCAATTTTTGGCAGTATCTATTTTAGACGGTCGCATGGCCCAGTGGTTAGAGAACTAGACTACGAATTTTGAGATCCTGGGTTCGATTTCTGGTCAGAGCAGAAATTTGTATGATGTATACATAAATATGATGAATACGCTCTAGAATCCTGGGTTTTTTTGTGTATAAAATACACATATATGTGTTTAAACAAGGATGACGACTTCAAACAAAAATTGTGTTACCTTTTTCCCATTAAAAACCTAAAAGTCTACATATCAAATATATGTTTAGAAAAGACAAGTAGTGTTGCCTCGTTCAAGGCTAGGTTAGTGGCCTGATAGATTCTATTCACTAGCCTGTTCCTAATCTTTAATATCTCCCACAGTAACCCAGTCAGAGCAGGAGCGATCCTGTATCGCCCTCCTGAGACTGCAGCGGCGTTCTGGCCAGTTCCTCTGGGTCCACGCTGTCCTCCAACTCAAGGATAACCTGGACAACTCGCAGCGGCCAGTCATCGTGTGCACCAACCAGGTCTTAAGGTAACCACGCTATTTTATACCTTACCTTGAATTTCAACTGTCTTGACTGGTATGACTATACAGCTAAAGGCCGGTCGCGGAGCATAGAGAAATTTGAGCGTTGATCCGCTGCTATCTATCACTGTCACACGCGTGAGTAAAACCTATTGCCTTCACGCTCGCACTTGAGCATGTGTATGATGTGTATCGCACCTTAACCTTAGGGTCAATTCCCACCAAAAGAGCAGCGCAGCGCGGCGTAGCGCAGCGACCCGCTCCGTGGAGAATGCGCGACGATTCCTGCGACTGTTCGAGAAGCCGCTGGAATGCGTAGGAAGTCGCTGGAATTTACATAATTATTGACATATTGACATATGTATTGACAGCGGCCGTCGCGACTGCTCGAGCATCCTCGGACATTCCTGCGAAGGCTCGCGCAGTCGCACGGCTTCGTTTATGGAATGCGTTGTTATTACCATGGATACGCGGGCATGCGCCCGCATCGTTAGAGTTTCTCATGCGATAATAAGTCTTATTGTAATGAAAATAAAGTTAAAATTCTCATTCCACGGAGCGGGTCGCTGCGCTACGCCGCGCTGCGCTGCTCTTTTGGTGGGAATTGACCCTTAAGGTTATAAGTAGATATTTTTGTATGTATGTATAGTAGAGCAATATGCAGCAGAGCTTAATAATGTTAAACCAATCGATTTCTGACCCACCATAGAACTTATACTTAATACAGTCTACCTACGTCATAGGGACATTGCAATGCTATACTAGGAAATGAATATTACGTTCGATGAGACAACATTCTCTAGTAGATCAGAAATCAATTTGTTCGTAAAAATTTGCTGGCACGATAATTAGGTACATCATTGAATTCATCCTGCCTTTACTACTTATGTTATATTTCCGTTAAAAGGTTTACGTAGTTTAGACTCACCACACAGCCTCAAACTGAAATATTTCCCATAACACTCACACCGCCATTACCATGCATTCAAAAGGTAAGTATACCCCGTGGCCGTCGCGGCAGGTTAAAGTCTCACTCGGTCTAATAAGAACCGCTCTAACTTATGACCGTTGAATTATCTGACCCCTGCAAACATTCAGCTTAATCGCCCTTCGTTTGAGGACTTAATACCCATTAATACCCAACAACCGCCAATCGAGCGGCGATCAAGGGTGAAATCACTTCATCATGACCGCCTCGGTCTGCACAATTACGACCTGAACAAACGTCAAATGTGGAGTTTTATACGACATACTAATCTCAGATGCTAGGGTCACATGCGCGGTATTATGCGAGCATAAATCAATGAAATTGCGATCTAACCAACTCGGATATCAAGCGGACATCCGTCAAAATGTCCGCCACGTACAGAAGATTGCTTTATAGGTTGCTGAAGCCGTAAAGCAATGTTCAAGTAGATTCTTCTGTATTTTATGAGGACATGTTTATTCTGTGGTTTCTGGTCTGCCTTTTAAGTTCTGATTACACATTGGAAAAAGAAGTAACTCTATATCTAGCGTATGGATTATTATGAAGACGGAGGATACAAAACACATAGCTTTGATATAGATTTTTTTTGTCCATTTATTATACCTGCTTCTTCCATATTGCCGCAAATTAATAGTTTATCAATTCTACACTTTTACCTATTAAACAAAACTCGATCGGGGAGAATATTTGGTTTACCTACTTATTTAATTGAATTTACGTCACTTTAAAGATTTGTCATTGCTAGTGATTGCTAGCAAATTTAAGGCACTACTCAAGGATTATACTAAGTACTACTCCTTACTCGTTACTTATATTATAAATCCGAAAGTAAGTCTTGTCTGTTTCTCTGTCTGTCGCGCTTTCACGCGAAAACTACTGAACCAATTTAAATGAAAGCCTGAGAAATGACATAGGCTACTTTTTAATACGAAAAAAGGCGTTAAAACGGGTAGGTATAAACATGCTATCCAAAATCACTATTCGGCGCGGACGCAGTCGCGAATACAGCTAGTCAACTATAAAAATCTGTTCACGAATAGTTTTCATTTCAAACATCTGGTTCTGTAATCGTATTTATCATATTTATTACACAACACGTTATCATTATCACCTACAAAGCCGTTGTTTCCTTTAATAGATAACGGCCTAAGGGCAACACCACAAAGGCGGTCCACAATAAATATGATATAGTGGTCCCAAAACATTTCGAAAGTAACATTTCCTAAAACTGCAGTCCGAAGTTCAAGCGTACGTTGAATAATAAAATCAATATCATTGACACGAATAATGTATCCGTTTAAATTGCCTGTCTTAAATCTCGTGAAATGTGAGCCGGTACAATAATTATATTCCGATCGACAAATCGTATCGAATCGTGGAATTGCTTTTCATTTAAATCAATGTCTCTAATATTTGTAATGCGAGCTCGTTTGGAGTTAATCCTCGCTAGAGACGAAACTCCATCGAATATAGCGTTTATTTGTATGGCCAGCAATAAATCGGAATAAACGTGAACGTTTTTGCATAATTGTAACGTGTGATTCTGTCAAATCAATCCATCGTGATCACTTGGATGATTGATTTTATGAGGCCGGCAGCCATTGATCTTGATTTATCGGAAACTTGCTGTAATTTTAGTTGCTGTGAAATTGTTTTGGCTCGTTGGAAAGGTCAATGGGTTTATTTAGTTGAATAAGTCATACTTTTACTGGCTTTTTTATGTCTATACCCATCCAATCAAACATTAAAGTGATAGCTTTGTCTTCCGGTAGCAAAAATCCCTAGTCTCTTAATTCAGCAAGCCGTCTAAATACAGTTGTCTTCTCGCATGCCATAATAGTCAATACCTAAAGAAAAGCATCAAACTTTTAAGTCTAAAATTAATTTAAGGTACCGTAAAATACTAAGCAAAATCAATAGCTTCTATACAACTCCCGCGATAAAACGCAATAGATAAAAACATGTGAGCCTTCGCCGAGGCTGAGATTTACTGATGGTCCGCGAGCGTCCCAAGAACCAATTATGATTACGGCCTTAATAGTACTTGTAAGGTACGGCAAACAGTAATTATGAATTAACCAATAATTGGAGATAATTTTGTACGCTAACAAATGGAATTCCTATGTGCAACGGTGTTAAAATTCTTGGAGAATCACAGAACTTGAATGCGCTGAAGAGAAAAAAGGCAATTCAACGATGGTCAAGTTTAGTAAACGTTACTGAATTCATTACGTAATAGGTTATAAAATTGGCTCCAGATGTAACATTGTCGGGTGTTTTGTGAACATTGTTGGCCTTTAGTTTTAATTTGTATGCAATGATTCTTAAATTCATTATTTTTTTTGTAGTGTTTCAGGACTACCGCAAGACCGCAACTAACTTGAACTGACTAGGTATCATAACTAAATTAATTATTAACTTAAAATACTAATAATCTTCTCTATGGTTATATATAGATAGGGTCAGAATAACAACTCTCCATTTCTTCCATGGATGTCATGAGAGACAAATAAGGAAACCGGTTGCTTTAAGCGACAGGCTAGCAACCTGTCACTATTATACGCCTTCTGATTGTAAACCTAAACTTAAGTCAGAAGTTTCGTAGTCACGAAACATGAAATAGTCATTGTTTTGTCTTATATGTCTCTATGTAACTATGTATGACCAATTATATCTGCAACTTATCCAAAACCCAACCCAAACCCACCCAATACGTAAGGTGACAAATGCATCGTTTTAAAAACCCTCAGCGAACTAATTGGCTTAAACGCCGCGCCATTACAACTCTGCCAGCCCACAGAGAGGCAGACTTTGAGAAATGGCTGCCATAACTTAACGCGGTCACTTACTAAACTTCCCTATTGAGATATCAATACTAGATGACGTCCAGGACGTACGCTCGCAGCAGCCCTTACTATTATATCAGGAGATTTTTGTTCGCTTGAAGCGACGGAGACTCGGCGTTACCAAGGGCATACTAGAGGTTGCCCGGTTTAAATGTCAAAAGTATTTGTTGGCCCTTTCTTTTAGGCTTGATTAGAGTGAGACATTTTTTGTGACGTGGCTGAAAATAGGTGTGATGCCATAGAAAGATCTGCATTTTAGTGGTTACGTATTCAGTCACTAAACTTGGTTGTTTTTGTTATTATCTATAAAAATTAGAGCTTACACGAGTCCTGTGAACTTATTTTTAGATTTTCAAGAAATACCTCGCGACACACATTCATTAATTTTTATCACAATAGTCTTCGCTAATTTCGTTCAATGATTCAGATCGATGGTCTGTGATGATCTAAAGAAAAAATCTCTAAGAATCTAAAATCGCTTTAGTATTATGTAGTTTGTTTAAAGTACGTATTTTGCGTATTACAAGTATACGCAAGTAAGTAAATAAGTTTGGAAAAATTAAATATTGATATTGTTAATCAAACGATCTGTTGCCCGTAGGTGACAACTTTTCATTAGCTACATTACGAATAAAGCTTACCGTGATGATATTCAGTACCCTCTTGGTTAACCTACTGATACAATCCCCTCTACCGTGACAAGATGTCTTTACTTCAAAGAAAAGCAATTCGAACTTACTCCCCTTAAAAACTAGCCAAATTAGATTCCGGAGCCAGTAACTTCGTAAACCCTGACCAGGCCAACATAAAAACCAACCAAACCCATTAAGCCAAGAACAATCACCACACTATCGCCCCCATCCGCGTTAAACCGAAGCGAAACGGCATCGGGAACCCGTGGTGGGGTGGCCAGCGAATAAATATTGTAAGGAGGTGATTTATTAAGTAAGAGTGCGGCCTGCAAACCGATCGGCCGGCCGATGTTGCTATCCGATGGTTTGAAATATGCCCGCCGAGCGCTATTGTTGTGATGTGAGAAACTGTGTATAACAAGCGCCGGCGCTGATCGATGGCCGTTCCCGACTTTAATACAGCCAGTATTTTACAGAATACACTAAAACTTGGCTAATTTCGTGAGAAGGTGTAATTTTGTTGATTGCGGGGCACAGATTAGGGATTTAGCTTCATTTTTGTTGGCTGGAATGAGGGCTCAGGATTTTTAGTTATGGCATTGCAGTTATATTATTAAATATGTGGTACAGGTTAAGTTACCTATGCAATTTATCTTTCAAACAACTGTGTGACTTAGTCTGATCAAAACTGTGTTAACCTTCTATCATCATCATCTCAGCTATAGGACATCCACTTCTGAACTCCCTTTTCGACTTCAACATGTACCGATTGGAAGCGATTTGCATCCAACGTCTTCCGACGACCTTTATAAGGTCGTCTATCTTAATCTTTTCGACCCCATCGGACATCTGCACTTCGTGCAATTTGGCCTGCTCATTGCCTCTTAAATTATCTATAGTTAAACACACATTACATATCACACCTTTTAAACGTCAGCGTCACCTCTGTATTCCCAAAAGGGAGAGGCAGAGTAAAGGTACGAGACGATACCTGGACGAATCCTTGACTAGTTTACGTCTCGGACCTCTTTCAGCAATTTTAACCACTCAAACTTAAGCAACCATGATCACTTAAAAATTGTATTAGCATTGTAGGTTAAACCAAGAGTCTTTTACTCACTTTTCTACTTCACCTATTGTTCCTTTCCTTATTTTTTCCAATGCAGGAACTGACAAACAATGTTCCATAATTTCATAAACAATGTCCAAGTCCCAAACAAGCCTTTAACCCTATCATTATAATATCAAATCCGCCTGCAATTTAACAAGGTACCAGTCACTGCAAGCTTCAAAATACAGATTAATAAACAGTCTTATTTAGCTACCGCCAACGAAATCAATATCCAACACGACCCTTAGGTGCTCATTAAGCCCGCACACTTTGTACTAACAATGTTATTAGACCAATAAACCAGCATGACTAAGAGGCAATTCATCTGAAACGCCAGTAAGCTCTGTGGAGATTGTAAATCTAAATTAATTTCAATGCACGAGTGGGTGACAACCCAGCTGACCTAAACAATCAGGCACAAAGGGCGGGACTACGTAGCCCTAGGCTTTGGTTTAAGCTGGCGCGTGGTGCAAATTAGGAGCATAAAGCTGTATGTTACCGTTAAAGCGTGCCACCGACGCATGCGTTTTTGTGACACTTTCCAAATGCAGCTGTCACATATCCGCACGCGTTTGAACGCATGTGCGTCCGCGGCACTTGAAGAAGATTCGACTCTGAGGCGTGAAGGTCTCAATTTGAATGGAAAAATAAAATCGCAAAGGAAACATTTCTAAGTTCTCTAGTTTTTTCTCGTAGGTCTTAAAGCTTTAGGTACTGTGGTTTCGGTGGACCGCTTGCTGCTACTTTTTTCCACTTTTCTAAATAGATATATTTATTTTTTTCACAACTGCATAGACCAACGATGAATCTGCCGTAGACCCTTGGGTGGACTCTTCGGCGACTTTGGAATCACTGATCTAAGTATAGGCTTGCCAGTAAAAGCAGCCTGATGTCTCTGTATGTTAATACATTCTTTTAATCTATAAAGTGTTGCTAGTTAACTTAGTGTCGGTTCAACAAAAAGAGGACGTATAATTCAAAAATAATAAAAAATGCTCGTGAGCAAAAAGTGACTTTCAGCAGACCAAGTTATACTTATACTCCCTTAAACTTCTTAATCAAATTCGTTACAAAGCTCGGTCATCAAAAAAATCCGAAAATATGCACACTCCAACCAATTGATTCCTGACCCAACATAGAACCTGTTAACAATGAAGCCTTAGTATTAATTAATTAGTAATTATGAAGAGTCGCGCGAAGAGAGCCGAGGCGCGCAGTTCGCGTTTGGCAGCAGCAGCTGCCGCGGCTCCTAGATGAAGGGCTACGAATTATGTAGTCCGAAACATGTCGAGCTAAACTCGATTTATAACGTGAGTTATCCGTATTTTATAAGATGAGTACTGACATTGCATTGGTCGACAAAAGAAAACTTTATTACGTTTATTGTGACAACATTCTACGGTGGGTCATGAATTAATTAGTTCAACCGTATACAGAACAAACCTCGGAGCACATCTGGCTACAACTAGGCAGGTTTTTTTCTTAGACTTAAAGACTTGGCTGGTTTTACCGTCCGGGTATTGAACGCAAAGGGCTTATTAAAACCCTAATAGACAGTCGTACGTGCTACATTGAAATTCACTCAAGATGCAACAATGTTGCGATGAAAGTGCTCCTAGTTCTGCTTTGGCGCTTATTTATCCATAGCGTTGTCCTCCTGCGACAAAGTAGACTTGTTTTCATTTTAAAACTAATAATTTCCGGTTATCTGGATTACAAAGTAATAAATAAGTCACTTAGCTACCCATTTTAAATTCTATGGCCTTAATTCTATGGATGAGAAAATAAAGATGCCTGTAGTTTTTCAAATGGGGTAGACACGAAATGCTACTTAGACAAAACCTCGACTGTTTCACGTTTTGTAGACACTTTTAGCTTATGGTTTAGGTATGAAACTGCAATATAAGTGTATATTAAATTTCATAACAAATAGGTAGCGATCTCAAGGAAGCAAAATACACTGAGATCGGCTGCTAACTTATGCTTTCTTTGCTTATGCATTTTACGCATATGGAAGAACCCTATGTTTCAGCATCAAGCGTGAACTTAAGTATAATGCATAGCAGATTAACCAGAACTATGTTTGAGAAAATGAGTTAATAAAACAAATAGTACTCATACTCGTGTAATTCGCTATAAATTTGCTGTGAATCACCCTTACAGAACCGCTATCTTTTGAGACTTGAGTTCCAAAATGCACCCTGAAGCTTATAAATCCGCTCCAGCGGCGGCATTGTCCGCGCGATTGCGTCATTTGTCACTTTGCCATGTGCTTGCGCAACCTACTCATGCACTTTCCACTGACAAACACTGTTGCCTTCAATAATGAGTCCGGATTATGTGATAGAGAATTTAATGGGTACTCAGGGCTGTCGGATTCAACCCTTTGGACTGTGAGTGTTTGATTATCGTGTTCTTGTTATTTTCGACCCAACGCGCAGTATAAAAATAAAAGTTCGGGTTCTATTTTGGCAAGGTTCTTGCTGTTTTTGGCAAGGATTACCTACCTACTTAGCTATTCTTGCTAATAGTTTTTGATATAGACGTTTCACGCACGAGGAGAGAAGTATATGCCTTGGCCATCAATTGGCCATCGAAATCAACAGAAATTTATCAAATCTTATAATAAGTCACTCTTGCCCTCTTAAGTAATTGAGAAACAATTTACTCGCGTCGCGTGTAAAGAGTGATAAATTTCGCTTATTTTAAGACTAAACTTTATACTGATTTGGTTGAATCGGCCCTGTTAGTTATCTACTCGACACTAGAAAAACGGACAAAAAAACAAAGAACCCAACTTCAAAAAAAATGAAATCTTTATTGTTAAACTGTTTAAAAGTTGGCAACCCCTAAGTAGCGCCGACTTTGTCGCTATAGATTGGCCATTAGACTTCGCGAGGACACATTCAGTTATCAGTTTTGATAGATTTGCCTCCATAAATAATACACCTAGTTAGGGAAGGTACGTATTAGTCCAATGGAATTATAAAGTTGGCTGACGCCGGGTGTAAGAGGCGCGTCCATTAGGAATGCGTAGCGATGCTAGCGGTTAATAGTATTCAAATTATTCAAAATAATTATGAAACTGTCGTGAATCTCATTCATCCTAATAGATAGAAGAAAAGAAGCAGGAGGAATTACAAACGAATTGAGAACTTCCACCTTATTATGAAGTCTGTTAATAAATGCAAAATTTTATCTCGACGAAGGATGTAAAACTTAAGGTGTAAAACACGGATAGATGCCCGGGAGTATAGTTGCCTCTATTTCAATAATCTAGTTTCACGAATGACACGCATAGTATTTTATTGATCTACCTATCAAGATACTCTGCGTCTACAACTAAGTTGAGTAGGATTGCACGGGACGGCAGACGTGATCAAAGATTTAGCTGGCTAGATACCCTCTTATTCGATGGGGTGTATCTATCTTAAACGTAACAAGTGTACAAGTAAATCATAGGATTCATAGGAAACTGGGCGTATAAAACACCGGCCGGGGAAAAAAAGTTTCGTTAATACCTACCATCATGCCACCACGCCGCGCAACTCCGCTTCCGCTGTCACGCGTGCGGCAACCGAATGTGTACAGCCGAGTTCATTAATATATGACCAAAACTGAGGGTTCAAAAATATCTGTACACCTTTATGACATTGACAATAAGGTGCAAAAGTTTACATATTTGGCATTTGTCTGCTCATATATTTATGAACTCGACTGCACGACTCATTGTAACTGCCGCGAAGTGTAAGTGTAGCGCGGCGATGGACGAGCGCCCTATCAAATACAGTGAACGACAACAAATTGTCAACATGTCGGCCGCCTACGTCATGTCCCCGAGATTTATGCGTTTGTCCGTGGACGCACAAATTGGCGGAAAGCGTACGACGGATACGCCAGGGTCCCGTAAATCGGTTATGCTGCATAACTTATGCATAACAAGCCGGGATTATAGAAAAAGTGTATGCGGAGCCGTTTAACTGGTGCAGAAAGTTTTTTCGTGTTTGCCTTTAGATCTGGTTGGTTTCTGCAGTTTTGGCCTTATATTACCAAATTAAATAGTTAATTAGATAGAATAGCTAGATAGAATAAAATAGATAGAATAGCTCTATTAGGTAGAGTGACAATGATGTCTACTGCAGAAGTTTCCAACCAGAGAGGGCATGGAGAGATGTCAAGATGACAGAATACAAATTGATTATACCTTCGTATTTTGTCTACGTATTTAGAATAAAACCTCTCCATTTCTTACGTGGATGTCGTAAGAGGTGACTAAGAAAATAGATTAAAGTATAATTTAGACGACAGGCTAGCAACCTGTCACTACTAAACCTGCCAACTCAAAACCTAAATAAAATTTATGCTACATGTGGCCACAATAGGTGAGCACACGAAATGTGACATAAACAAAACATCGCAGTTACTTCTAGCTTAATTTTAGGTTTGAAAACAGATGGAAGAGGTAGGTAGTACAATAGTGACAGGCTGCTAACTTGTCGCCTAAAGTACCTATCCCTATTTCTTTAGTCGCATCTTACGATGACTTTAGATACCTACGAAATAGAAAAGTGTTATTCTATCCCGACACCACAGGAAAAACAAGCCAAGTAAATAAACCCTTGTAAATCTTAAGGCCAAGTTCATTAATGCAGAACGTGTGTTCACATCGCGGCCGCTTATCCGCCCGCGCCCTTTGATTCGGTGCTATCTCCTAATGCGAATGCTAAAGCGATTTGTCGTCCAACACATATCTAAACTTTGATGTACTGTCGCTGGGAGGAGTGTTTTGTTTTGTTAATTAAGTTTTTCCATGATTTTGTGGTTTCTTTTGTTTACACGGAATCAAAAGTCGATACAACTCTTTTTACTTTTCTTTTTGAATTTTGTAAGATAAATACATAGATATGACACCGGCATTGACAACGAAGCAGAAAGTATATAGACAAAACCTTCATAGTCTTGTCTATTTACCGTGTGGTGTCAGGTTTAGAATAATACCTCTCCATTTCTTCCGTGGATGTAGTAAGAGGCGACTAAGAAAATAGGTTAAGATATATTTTAGGCGACAGGCTAGCAACTTCTCTATTATAAAAAAAAACTCGACGTGACGAAACGTGAAATTGTCATGGATGGTGAAATTGTCTGTCTATGTAGCGTTTCGTGTGCTCTGCCTACTTCATTTGGAAATAGTCGTGATTACCTACGTATTAAAAAAAATACACTAACGCTATCATATTTAAGTATTATAAATTTTCCCTATAACTAACCGTTACGCACTAGGTAGGGGAGGTAGGGGAGGGATGGGCAGTTGGGAGACATGGGCACCCCTCTTTTATTCTGATTTGATCATAGATTTTATTTTTTTAGTGATTTGGTAATTTAATTTACCGAATGGCTTCACTGATCATCCATAGGCTATCTGTTGTTTCTCCCAGTTATCGAACACAAATACGTTTGAAGATTATGCACCCGTAAAAGTAAGTATTTTGATGCGATTTCGGATCGTAATAAAAAGAAAACTAATGAAAGGTATGTGTATTTTTTATTATGTATCTATTGTATATTTACTAATCTATGAATTAAACTGAAATTCAAGCCTAAATACGTAGATTAAAAAAAATACCCGTAACCTATGTTGAAAATGTATACGGAGGGAGAGATGGGCATTTGCACGGGCGGGAGGTTTGGGCATGCCCAATGCTCCCTCCTATTATATTCTGTATAGATTTTTAACTAAGTATTGGTTGATTTTTAATTGCAGAGAGATACTATTTAAATATAAAAAGAAAGGTTTGCGACGGGAAATTCTTAAAGATTAAATATTACGAGCCATAGAAGAGGTAACCACCACTACTAATTTAAGAGGCTGAGTAAGATCAGAAACACCTAAAGCTAGTGTCCTTTTAGATGACATCAAATCTAAATTGCCAGTACCTACAAAAGACATACAATAAAACCAAACGTGGTAGTTCTAAGTACACGTTTGATAGTTCTTTATGGGTTATACCCAATCTCAGACAAGTTAAGATATCGTTTAAGATGTATTTTATTTGTAAGTTTTATTTGTGGTTTCTATTATTGATATAGTTTAATAATACATTATTTGTTAACTAATTTTTGTATTCCATTATGGATACAAAGTAATTTATAGGCCGTGCCCAAGCCTCCCACAGGGTATGTCCAAGCCTCCCTACCGTAGGGAGCAATGGGCACTTTTGACTTAGTTTACAAAATATATCGTAATTTTGAGACAGATTGTAATTTTTAAGGAAGCTCTTTAATTATATCTAGCCAAATACTTGGTGCACTAAGAATTGGCAATAAAAGTTGACTATCTATAAAATCTGATCTTTTATGCAATAAATAGTGAAAAAGTGCCCATCCCTCCCCTACCTCCCCTACATCTATTTTGTTCTAACTATTGAGTATTTTATTCTAAACCAAAACACTACTTTCGTGCTAGCACTTTTCCTAAAGCCAGTACCTATATAGGTCCAGGGCTGAGTCCAACTATGTGACATTTCCCGGCAACCACTATCGTAAAGGTTGGCTTACTCAAACGTCGGTGCACCGGTAAAGGTCAACTGCGGTCCCGACGAATTTAATACGCGGGAACAGCATATTGTTTGCTTGGTTTTAATTCATTGCCTACAGAATTGTGAGGTTATCGCCTTTATGAGCTTCTGTGTTTGATTGTGTTGGTGCCGTCTTCTTTTGTTTCTGGTTTTGTAAAATTTGGTACGGTCGGCCAAGAAAGTGGTAGGTAAACCACTGACAAAAAATTATGCGAAATCAAATTATCACCAACGTTGACTTTTCTAACGGAGTGTACCTAAGTGATGCACAAATACTTATGACGTATCAAATTTGATACATGAGGTGACGTAATAATGATAAGGGAGCTATTGTTTCTGTCATAAAATTATTGCAAGGGGAAATGGACCTTGTTGTTTCATGAGGTTCATCATAAGGGGGTAGACTAATTTCTTGGCCGACTGTACCTACACCTGAAACAATTGAGTCCTGACCAACAATACAACCTATTTAGGTACGATAAACGTCAGTGACATTGCGTTGCTGGACAAAAGACGTCTTCATTACGTTTATTGCGACAAAGTTCTGCGGTAGGACAGGAATCAATTGTTTCGACTTCGCATCGACTTTTTACATCATTTGTATGTTACCATTTGTTTGTCTACCTTCAAATACCTACCTACTCCCACTCGTTAAGCTATACTCTAAAGCCCTGGCCCCGGCGTAGTCAGATGCGGTGGTTACTGCGGTCGAATTAATAAATAAGGCCATAAATGCATTACAAAGTCTTGAAATGCCCGGTATTTTAATATAAACATTAAACTTTAGTGGGCCCATTCACAGTCCAGCTAATGGCCGAACCGTGTACTACCAGCACTGATGAGAAAACTCTTTCTCTCATCCACATTATCTCAGTTGAAATTACTTCAAAGGCATTAAATAGCTTTATTATGTCTTTAAGTCTGCTCTATTTTCTGGATATCTGTATGTAGAGTTAGGTTAAAATAACCCCTCTCCATTTCTTACGTGGATGTCGTAAGAGGCGGCTAAGGAAATAGGTTTAGGTATTATTTAGGCGACAGACTTGCAACCTGTCACTATTATACTACCTCTATCCATCTGTCTTCTAACCTAAAATTATGCTAGACGTGGCTGTGAAGCGTGAAATAGTCATAATCATGGTTTTGTCTACGTCACGTTTCCTGTGCGTCTACCCCATTTGGGAACACAGGCGTGGTTGTATGTACTTTGTATGTTTTATTTACGACTTTTTTTTAATACTCTCGTTTTCCACAGCGAGGAGGAAGCAACAGTCATGAAAGCGAACCCCTGGCTCTACCACTACTACGCTGTCCAGTCCAAACTCCACTACGGCTTGGCCTACGAAGCAGCGACCAGGATGTACGGACCTCCACCCCCCGACCTCCAAGTGTACCCTCCAGCGATGCAGTACGCGCCAACTCCGCCTGTCTGCGTGAATGGAGGCCAAGTTATGATGGCCAACCCTGGGCTACAGCCGATACCACAGGTGCCGCATCTGACGCCGATGCACTACGCCTACGAGAGGACTGACAACGGGCCTGTGGATTACTCGGTGCCGTTACAGGATAACAGGTAAAACATATCACGTAATAGCTCAATAGCTAGCTAACTCCGCTATCCTGAACGGAACAAAGGAGTTTCATTCACATATTTTACCACGCATCTCTTAGTCTGATCAAAAGGGTAAAAACGGGACCCTATTTTTAAGACTTCGCTGTCTGTCCGTCAGACTGTCATCAAGCTTTAGCTATATCAAGAACCACAATTAACAACTAAAAAAAAAAAAAACTATTTTTGCTACGAGTAGGTACGTCAGAAAGTGACAGATAGTCGTACCGTATCTCCCGAGCGAAACGACTCGCACATGATGCTGTGCTAAGCTTACTGTACCTACTCATGTGTCTAGATATTTTTGTTCGAACTTCAGATATGTTTAGAGTATTTTACAATGGTTACTATTATCCCCTAGTGCACTCAATAACTCTATCACATGTTTAACATTAGCCTCTTCTTCCAGATACCATATTATCAGGATAGAAGATTCTAAAATCCAACCGAATGCAAAACGGAAAGGAAAGACCTCTGATGAGAAACCCAACACGCCCGTTCCTACCACATCTCCTCGATGCACATCTACAGTCACATCAGGAGATACGCTAGTAGCCGTAGCAGGTTCCATAGCAAGCAGAAGACCGGGCTCGAAGAACTTTAATATATCCGAAACTGAAATGGTAGATCAGTGGAATCCTAGTCCGACGTGGTCAGAGTCGGCGCTCCAAAAGGTACCAGACGTCTGCCATCAAGATCTGAGTCCATACGTAACCACAACCCCTCCCACACCGTCTGGGACGCCGTCGGCTTACACACAGAATTATAGTCACGCGTTTGTGTTCGACTGGTCGCCAGAGCAATATGTTCCTCACACTAACAATAGATGTAACACAGTGACGACGGAAAGTTCCTATCAGCAGAATTGGAATAGGAGTCAGCGGGCGTCGTTCGCGAGCGCCGACACAGTCGATGAGAACTGCAATCCTAATAGATTAAGCTTACAAATGAGGGTCAGTAATCCACCGCCAGCGTATAACGCAACGAGGGAAGGAGAGATTCTAAGAAGGCAAATTGGTAAGCAAAGCAAACTAATTACAAAAGAATTTTTTCTATTTCTAAAATCATTGAAAGTTTCATAATTTTAAATTAAATTACCTACCTGCTTTGGGTAGACAGAATATATTTATAAAGTCATTTAAGTATACATACATGCAGGTCGCGCGGTGAAGTTAGAATCGCTCGGCAAAAGTAGAAAAGGTATGCGCAGTAATCTACTTTTCGGTTCGGTCTATTCGGTATCCGAAGAGCATGGGGGTGGACGGCTGGCGATACGATATTGATAGAACAGTCGTACTATGTACCAGTATAGTATATACGTAGTAATAAGTACGAGTACTTCCCTAAAACTGTTTTTCTTCTCTGAGAAATTGTGTCCATCCTTCAAATTAATATTTTTCATACACTGATTTATATTCCGTTTTTTCTTTGTTTTAGATCGGCCACATCCTGATTCGCCGGATGCCAAGAAGCCTACTTTATAACTAAAGTGTAACTTGTTTTATTTCTATAAATTAGTTCAATACTATGTTACCCTATTTAATAAATTTTATTTTTATTTAGGCAAAAGCTCTGGAACTCTCCTGTGATCTTTGTAGCGTTAAGAATTTTGTATCATGCTAGGCAGACTGTATATTCCATAGTGATAAGGAACTTGTACAAAATTACTCTCATACTATAAGTTGTTTTTAAACTCTTTCACATGTAATGTGTTCGTATGTATACGATGTACATAATTAAATAGGTAATCATCATAAAATACAATATTGATTTTATTTAATGTGGTAAGTTGATGCCTTAAACAGAGGTCTATTTTTACTTAATTTAATTAAAATTATAGTTCACTGTTTATGGACTCCAGTGCATAACATCTGTGTGATCTGTATCCGTCCAGAATTAGATGTGTAAAGTTTTCAATTAGTTAATTATACAAAGCTTGAAAATGTTAGATTTCCAAAAGGATGGAAGACATTCTTCCATCAAAACATTGTAAAGAATTATTGAAGTCTAGTGTTAACTTATAATCGCTACATTGTTGAATTGCGTTTGGAAAAGTAAAGATTTTACTATTTTAAAAAACTTTATTTTATTTACTCCTATTCCTACATTACATCATTTATTTCTTAGAATAAACTAAACATTATAACATTACTTAGCAAGTAAATCATTCTGGTCTGAGTCTCATATTTCGCAGTAGACATAGATCTCTAGCAGTATCTTTCCTGCCATAAGGTGTGGACAAATCATGAAGACGTAAAATGAGATTTATGTTGAAACTATCAGGCAATGCTTTTATGAGGGTGGGCACTAATTCACTTGGCATTTTCTGTAACACCACTTGAGCTCTTTCTTCGCCACACTGGACCACATACACTAAGAACTCCAAGATAAATTGTGTTTGTGGAGTCACATCACCATTTTTCCCAGCCAGATGAGAAAATGTTTTGTACAACGTGTCCAAAGCAGACCCTAGTGGCTCCTTTATGTTTAGGCCACATGTATTCTGTGCTTGGGAATAATACATAGCACTGCCATCAGCACTGTTATCATTTAGTCTTCTGACTTTGCTCGAAATCGCGTCTAAATCATCACTGTCATCATGGCGGCGTTTTCTGCTGCTTGAGGTTTTAGTCGAATTACTGTGATCAAGTGCAGCATACAAACAGTAGACTGCCAACTTGGCCAATGTCGCAGATTGAGGCTCAACCAATTCGTCACATAATTTTGAATTATACAAATACTGAGGAAGCACATGCAATAGCATGGCTTCTGTGCACTTCTCTATATTCAAATGGAACATAGCAAGAACTATATCCACTGACCTGTCTAGGTCTTCCTGGTACCTGAATTTCAAAGTTTCCTTTACCAAATTGGTAACAAACCAAACAGGACCAGCAGCATTCAAGAGGCCTTCAATAACACTGGTAGCATCAATATGAAGATAGCCTCTAGTTTTCACGTCTTCCCAAGCAGCTTGCAATTGTTCCAAGATCGGTTCACGCGATATAATTGTATGTGGCAATGCCACGGTTTTACTCTTTGGTACAGATGGAGGGTGGATGTCGTATTGCATTTTTCGTATAATTTGGCCCATCAACATTGCACGCTCCTTGAAGTTATCGATTTGTGCAAGTTCCACTTCACTAGGAGAAGTCAGAAACTGTTGGATCATATTGATGGGCTTCAAAAACGCGTCTTGGTGGACAACATCAATGTATGCGCAAAGCCACACTGTCGCACAAACCGCTAGAGATGCCATTTTTTGCCTCAGGGAATCCAGCATTCTTTTCACATCAACCGCTGACAATGAGCCTTGTTCCCAAGCGAATAACACTTCTTTAACAGTTCGACTCACATTCATGCAGAGCTCATGAGGTTTCAAATTAGTGTTCTTGAAATCAAAATCTGGAGCACTCAGATGATGAATGAAGATATCAACTATAGATGAATCACATTTTTGTAGCATTAGGTCAGGCGACTTGTGGGCTCCTTTTTGTGGCATACATTCTCTAACCCACTGTTCAAAGAAAGATTCACCATTTTCTTCCAAAACAGCTTCTACTCCATAATCTTGTACAATGGAGCATAGAATTAAGAATGAAATATCAAAGATGTACACTTTGGACTGTGACGCACCTTTCTCACTTGCCGCGAGTAAGGCAAACTCATTAAATCTGATGAGTCTGGACACAAATAACTTCAACTTGCCCTCTACAGCTGCAACTGCTAGTATTGTGACCAATGAGGTTCCGCCAACAATTTGACAGAGCATAGCATAGAGTTGTTCTTGCATTTTGTGGAAATCACCACTCATTGTCTTCAGTATACCTGCCAAAGTTGGTTCAGCCCTTGTAATGAAAGAAGGAACTGATCCCTGGAGTCCAGTGGGCTCTAATTTTTGCAGTTTGACATCCTTACTGTCTCTCTTTTGACTGAAGTAGGACAGGTGTTGTTCTGTGACGATGTTCAGCTTGACCAAAGGCTCCAACAGAGATACAATACTGTTGCATGAATTCTTGGTGTCAACAATGTCTAGCAACGGAGTTGACTGCAGCAGCTTCTCAAATGCTTCAACAACCTCAATGGAGTATTCTTCTTCTTTGTTAGTTGTTCCGTAATTGTTGTGAAGGTAATGTATGACCTGAGGTATTTTGAGAAAAGTAAAGGCTGCCCAGAGAGCTTGTTTCGAAGCATCCTTGCTAGAATCATTCAGTGAGATAAAGCATGCTCTGATGAGTTCACAGTAGAGCCGCCCAAGAGAGTAACCTTTAATTCTCTTAATCATAAGCAATTGTGTTGATAGTTGTTGCATATCAGCACTCGGGTTGGCCAAAATGTCTATAGCAACTAATGCTTGCAAACAATGAGTCACAGGCTCTGGTTTAACATTAAATGGTGCTATCTTGTCAATATCCATATTACAAATCTTTTGTAACGTCTCGTGAATAGCAACTGGAGCTTTGAACTGTGTGTTCATCATCATAAAAGCCGTAATCTCTTGGCATTTTTTTGTGACTTCGTTATATTCATCTGGATCATTCTGCTTTGCCAAATACAACATGGCAATCAAAAAATCAGTGTTCACTATGGAGTTCAGAAGGGCAGTAGATTTTTCAAGAAGTTCTTGACTCTGAACATGGTTTGAAGACGGGTATTTACTCAAGGAGTAGTGGTAAACTTGTAGAAGCCATAATATTGTGGACGAAACAGCATTAGCAAACACTTCCTCCTCCAACTTACCGCGACAGGTTATACTGTCCAGAAAGCGTTCCAAAAACTCCAAAAGACTCAGTATGCAGTGAGGTTTATGAAACGCATCAAATTTAGATATTCTCTGCAAGACAGCCGCGTAGGAGACCAAATGCGAAGCTAGAGAATGCTTGAGGTATGATATCACTAACTGATTTGCTCCACATCCAACCATTGCTTGCTGAAGTATGCAGTCAGCTAGGTTATAGAGATCACCGCTGACTCCTCGTGGTATTATAGTCTTGATGTTGATGCCCCATTGTATATCGGTCCACCGCTCTCTCCAGGCTTTGAGTATTAGTGCTTTCAGAGAACTGGTTTTGCTATTATTCTTCGAAGTCTCCATTTTAACCATATTTGAAAGAGATCAGGCACTACAGCAAAATTGTCTTTGTCATGTAACGTACACAGTTCATTATTTCCGAAAACACGTAATTAAAACAGTAATTAATAAAATAAAATGAAACACAACACAAGCATATTGACGTTGCTTTGCGTTTAGTTGTCAAATATCCAATTCTACAGACCAGACTGCGTCGGTATATTATAACGGAACGGAAGCCCATGCTGATGTGTTTTAATTTCGCGCTTTTTATACTCCAGAATAAAAATTCAACAGTGGAATATAAATTAAGAAGCTTTCATAATTGAATTAAATTTTTGAAATTGATTGCGTATTTTAAATTCATTATTCGAACAATCCTTGCTTATAATTATTACGTGAATTGGAGCATGAATACTTCAATGACACAAAGGCGTTTTTCATTCACAGCCAACAACATGCATGAGATTGGGTTGAGTTGACATTGACATTTCCACATTTTTGAAATGTCAAAACCACATGGTTTGGCTGGTTTAATCGGCACCGGTCAAAGAACTTGTTGTTTACAAACTTTTAGTAAGAAAAATTAAAGATTTTAGTTAGTTAAAGATGAGTTTCCGAAATTACAAAGATAAAATTGACGAAGGGGACACTGTTATCTTATACTTAAGTAACAATGTGCATGCTATTGACGTGAAACCGGAGATAAAAAATAAGAGAGGAGAGATGGTTGAAAATGTTTTCCAAACAACATTTGGCGCTTTGAAGATCAAAAATCTTATCGGGGTAGAATATGGAAGTCGGGTATGTTATTTATATATAATACTTCTAGCCTGTTAAGTCAGTTTTCTCGTTTAAATAGCTCATATAATTCGAGGAGTGGTTGTATGATCTTTAAGTATTTACTCCATTTTGTAGTCAGCACTTGCATACTTCTCAAATAAACTCGTCAGAAGGTTGGCAAAGGCTGCCTTTGGGAGGATTATACTGAATGCCATACACAAACTTGTCAAGATATAATTACCACCCCATAGAATGCATCTCTATTTTTAATATTATCTTAGCTACTAACCCGGCTAAAACGTTCAGACATGTAGGGTAAAACGGCCTGTAAGATAAAGCTTCTAAGGGTTCTAGGTTGAGGACATATTTTCTGACTATTTAATTACCTGATAATCTTTACACTTCTGGAGATTGTTCGGTTTTATGTAATTTTTTTGTAATTATGATTTTTGTAATGTAATTCTTTAGATTATGAATGGTACAAAATTACTAATTTTTTTTGTTGTTAACTTACCATTAGGTGATGCAGTTGCTTCTCAGCTTTTCTTATGGTATAAAAATTTGGTTATTTAACAGGTGGAGCTTTCAAAAGGCTGGGGGCACGTCTTGCAACCCACTCCTGAGTTGTGGTCTGTCACTCTGCCCCATCGCACACAGATTATTTACACACCTGATATCAGTATGATAATGTTACAACTTGATTTGGTTCCGGGCTCCGTTGTCATTGAAGCTGGTAAGAGTTTTTTTTTATTTTAATGTTATTTCTAGAAAACAATAACAAAAATATCCTATTTTACAAACAGACGGGCACAAAGACAGCGAAGTCTCAGTAATAGGGTCCCGTTTTTACCCTTTGGGTATGGAACAAAACGGAAAATCTCAAAATTATGCTGAAACTGGCCATGGAACATGAAATGGGTAGGTATGCTTGTACATACATACAGCTTTACACCTATATTCCCAAATGAAGTAGGCAGAGCACACATAATGCTACATAGACTAACAGGTTACTAGCCTGTTGTCTACGGCAGTGTTCAGCAAATTTTATGATTCAAAAAAGCAGGATAATTAAATGTAACACCATGAATAAAATTGAGTTTTTAATTCTAAACAACAAACTTAATTTTTTTAAATTCCTACAAATATATTTCTATACCTATTGAAAAATGGGTTTAGAAGCCAGAAGGTTGCGTTGCGAATCATGTTTAGAATAATATATGTAAATTAACTTAATGTCACATAACTCTAAAGTTTTAAATTCATGTGCTCCGCCTTGGGAATACAGGCATGAGAATATGTATGTATGTATGTATGTAATTCAAAAGTTTGGTCTTTTACACATTGGAATTCTGTGCCATATAATAATTTTTCACTTTATTTTGATTTAGTATTTTTTTGAGGGCTTTCACCCTAGCTAGTAGGACAAGGAGTATTTTGAAGTGAAATGAGACACATGAAGATAAGTAGAAATTAAGATTTTAGGGTAAGTATCAGACAGGAGATATAAAACAAACAATGTTAATTTATGGACAGTACAAACAATACAATTTATTTACACTAGTTAAATAAATAATATCACTGGACAATATTTACACGGTTCTCTATTGGAAGGCATAAAGTTTTTTAGACTAATATTGTTTCGCATAACACTTTTCGCCGAAATTGTTTTTTGCATAATCATCATTACGCATATTTTTTAAAGCATAACATAAGAAAGCATAAATACAAGAAGCATAATTGTCATCAAGACTAATGTCTATAAGCATAAGCATAAATAGGCATAATAATCTAAAAGGCATCATATGCCAAAAAATAGTAAAGTTTTGTACCAATGGCTCGTAATAACTATTGCTATTCATACCAATGCTATGCATACTTATGTATTATTTAGGAACTGAATCGATGTCGATGGTGGTTTAGGCGCTTCGCGCCTGGGTTTCATACCAACCTAACCTAACCTAATAATAGTCAATACATGGTAACAACGAAATTGAGTTTTTAAATTATGCATAGTGACATTTATACCAAATAATTATTAGCCCAAACAATAGTATGCGTAATGTGTATTCGGCCAATACAAATGAGTCCAAATGAAATTATGCTATTAGCGTAGTATGCCAAAAAAGTATTAGGCCAAAGTATTATTATGCGAAAGTACTGTTATGCCAAAATTAATTATGCCAAATCAATTATGCGAAACAATAATAGTCTAAATAAAATTATGCATTCCAAGGGGATCCCTATTTACACCAATCACCTAGTCCCAAACTAGGCAACCCTGTGTTATGGGTACTAGACAACGGATAAACTTACATATATATAGATAAACATCCAAGACTCGAAAGCAAACATTCGTATTCATCATACAAACATCTGCCCCGACCGGGGATCGAACCCGGGACCTTAAGCTTCACAGTCAGGTTCTCTAACCGCTGGGCTATTCGGCCGACAAGTTATTTATAAACACCCTATTTTGTGAAGTAGGTATATCACAGCAACGCACGTGCTCAAGTGCAAGCGTGAGAGCAATATAACTTCACGCGTGCGACAGAGACAGATACCAGCGGGTCAACGCTCGAATTTAGCTATGCTTCACAACCGGCCTTTAATACATATTATTGTTGTTTGTCAATCAGGCACAGGCAGCGGCTCCCTAACGCATGCCCTAATACGGCGGGTGAGACCACGAGGCCATGTCTACACATTTGACTTCCATGAGCACCGGGCTAACATTGCACGAGAGGAATTCGAGGCTCACGGGCTAGCGGAGTTTGTCACTGTAAGTTACTTTTTTTTTTTTTTAGTAAATTTTACATCTACGGACTTGCGGTCCGTACCTTGATAATTGTTTACATATTTTTTAATTAAGATTTTAATATTATGCGCTCCGCGAAAAGACACAATGGTTAAACTAGTAGCTATGCTCTTAAAGATAATTACAACTAAAGGGTTTTTTTTTTCCTTTTCTTTTCTTTTCTGTAAGTTACTTATGGTTAAAGCTCCTAACGCACTGACAGCGGAAGCGGAGCGGAGCGGCGCGATGGTGCGAACGTAACGCTCGTTGACCAACGATGTGCACGCTTCCTCGTATGATTTCGAATATTACGACCGATTCCGTGACGCTACCACAGCGCGCCGCCCGCTTCTGTCGTCAATGCTTTTGAAACTCGCTTGTGTGCGTACGGAACCTTTAAAACAAGAACGCCCAGTTTCAAAATTGTAGACTTTTTACATCATATTAATAAGTATTTTTTACACTTTTTGCAGTATGTTCAGCTCTTTTTTTTTGTGATTTTAATGTTTACTGGAAGAAAAGAAGATTTGAAGTTATTTGTAGACGGTTAAAAAACTTTGAAAAATTTATTGAAAAAGAGAAATCAATACAAAAATCTTTCGCTCCCATATTAACAATAATTCTCATTTCAGGCCAAACACAGAGACGTTCTTGAAGAAGGCTTCGGTGAAGAGCTGAATGGAAAAGCTGATGCCGTGTTCTTGGATCTTCCAAGCCCGTGGTCCGGAGTAACACACGCTGCAGCGGCTCTGAAAGAAGAAGGCAAGTCTTTTATTTATTTTTATGCCACAGCGAATGCAAACGAAATAGGTTAGAGAATACGTGAACCTTATCGGATACCTAGTAAATAAAGTATATTTTGAGTTGCACTATTAAAAAATGTGCGCACAGCGCCACGTCGCGTCTCGTCTTGGTGTGAACTGACCCTAAATATGCAAATGGTTGCGATATGATGTTTTTGAGAATAGATCACATCGCATCGTGTTTTTGTATGAGAGCCCTAGGACAGACGGATGAACAGACAGACAGCTGAGTCACAGTTAGGTATAGGTTCCTGTTGGATGGTTTTGGGTATTGCACAAAAAAATTGAAGCTAAAACTGACGGTTGTCTCCATTAATCTACTTCTGAACTTACCTACCTACGAGGAATAAAATTGATGACTATACTTTATACTGTACTTAGCCTCCCGTTATCTTCGAGCAAAGAAAATATTGGAATATTGTAGGTACCTACAGTAAAATTACTCTAACACAATTAGCTCTTATAAAATCGATCAAACGCACCAGTTAGTGTAAATATCAAACGGCTCAACAAATCACAATAACTAATGCTCCGAGCAACCGATACCATCGTACAGGAAACCCGCGGATCCTTATAAATCGACTGAACAGATTGCGATCTGATTACTCGGTGTCGATTATTCAGATCCCCTTGTAAATTATTCGATTCTATTCATTAAAGTGCCGAACTAGATAGCGAGTTCAGACCTATGAATCGATTCGTGTACTTTGAGAGTGGTTTAAATCTTGCGTTAGGGCTGAGTGCTGGGTGCTAATTGCGGTCATTTACGTAATTAATAAATTCATTAATAAACAATTAGCTAATAGAAATAACGAAGTAGATGTACCTAATAGATATACTCGTAGAAGACACTCTCAGGCAATCGTCTTCAATCAATGTCTACTAACAGTTTAGCAATGCGCGATGCTATTGCATTCACTACGCGACACTTATAAAAAAAAGCCTCCTAATGACAGAAAATTGTCACTGTGAACCACAAACTTAAATTATCCTAAGAGTGGCTACGAAACGTGAGATATCATGGATTTGACAATGTAATATTTCGTGTGCCTCCCATCCCAAATGGAAATACAGGCGTGATGATTGTTTTTTTGTTTTTTTTTGTGACTTTAGCAAAATCGACTATTTACCATCGATCGATGGCACTGGGTTTTGTGGTTCAGACTCTTCAGCCAACTCTTGACTTCATACCCTCGAGGCAACCCTAAATTGATTTCCCTAATTGGTACTCGTTACAGACGATAACCATCGGCGAGTGATCGGCCGGTCGCGACAAACGACACAATAACATTTGTTATCCTTGAGATTGCTCTTAGTTGCTCTATTGTTGCCGCTGAGGAATTTCAATTATCAGGAGCGAGATGACAGGGCATGACTTAATCGGGATTGGTTGAAAGGCTTCAAATGGATGTCTGTGTAAAGAATTTGTAGTTTAATGTCATATGCATCTGCTAGTTTACAAGAAGCTCGCGTGCGAAATAGACTATTCCTGTCACTGTCTAACTAGACACGCCAGAAAAGGACAAAGTGTCAGGAGGGAAGTTTTTAAGAGCACTTTTACGTACGCATATTGTCGGCGTAAACCTACAGATTATTAACTGAATTGGACTCTGACAGAGTACAAGACAGCTAACCGCGTACATACCTACCACAAAAACTATTCAAACTCGACCATTTTTCACTGATGACCGTGAACGGCGTGAACCTTCGTTACAATCTCGAGATAAAGCGATCTCGTTAGTAGATCGATAACGCGGAGGTTGGACATTCACCATTCGCTAAGTCCGCAATGCCTAGATCAAGTTCAACTCGGCCATCTGTTCATTCAAACAATGCACGTACGCAGAATGTGTTCGTTATGAATAATTATTTTTTGATGGTCTTGCTTAAAATATGCCTCTTTACGGATGTCAATCCAATGTAAAAAGTTAATATTTCCCGCACTTGGTTCAAAAAGCTGTGTCGGAAAAAGTTTTTGATTAAAATTACATTTTCTGCAGTTGTCTATGTACTCGCAAATGCTATTTGAGTAAGTATGTCATAGGTACAGCGCCCGGAATGAAACTTTTATATTTCATGAGTTTGGGCACCGCTTTTTTCATGGAAAAGCGATGCGCGAACTCCCCCCCCCTTGCTTGCCATGCTTCAAATCTTGCCACGCTAAATGCCGGAGACTGTGTGATTTAAAAACATTTATATACAACGACTGACTAAAAATCTCTCCTGTAGATTATACTGCCCTCTTGTTCGATCTTCTATAATTTCCCTTGCCCTATTACTATTAGGTACATCTGCCAATAACTTTCCATAATATTAGGGTCAATTTCGGTAAACATATATTGACATCTCGGCACATATAATTATGTTGCACATGCGAGCAAATGAGCGTAATGTGAGGTTAGAGTAATATTTGATGTGCAATTATTATAATGTATACACATACTTGTGGTATGTTGTGGTATGTTATGCAAGGCTTTGTAAGCTGATATCTTTATGTATGTGAGCCATAGAGCTAGGGTTTGTGAGGTATGTATGTTGCTTAACTTGGGAAGGCATGATTTCTAGTCTTAGGCTATGTGTACGGTCAGCCACGTATTAGTAGTAAAGTTTATCCAAATGAAACATTGTATGGGGGTTGCTTTTCGGTGCAACTGACTGTGCTAAAGAACCTTCCTGATTCCTATCCTACTAATATTATAAATATGAAAGTTTGTGAGCATGGATGTTTGGATGTTTGGATGTTTGTTACTCTTTAACGCAAAGACTATTGAATGGATTTTAATGAAACTTTTCAGTAATGTAGCTTATACATCAGAATAGCACATAGGCTACAATTTATAAAGATTTTGTTTGAACTTTCCAAAATATGACGATGTCAAGAAAGTAGAAAAAAAAATACTATCTGCTGGCTATTCTGGCGGGCGCTTCCTACTATCCTACTAATATTATAAATGTGAAAGTTTGTGAGTATGGATGTTTGTATCTCTTACAGCCAAAAAAACAAAATAATTCGTAAATTCTCCTGGTAAAAACTGAAATCTACGCGGTCGAAGTCGCGGGCGGTCGCTAGTTTCCAATAAATATCAAAGTGATGTCACTATTAAGTACCTAACAGGTGAGCTGGCAGTCTTTGTTTTGCCTTAGAGGATTTTGTCTGTTGTATTTTGTTATTTATTGTCCCATGTCAGTTGCTTTTTGTCATACCACATCTTATGTTCTGCCCCACGTAAACGAGATAAGAAGAATTTTATGTCCATCTCCTGGGTCTAAGCCAACCTCTCCCAAAGTCAAAGTCTCCCATTCTTATGTTATGAAAAGTGTAAAATTGATCTACACAACAGCATTGTAGATAACATTCTACGGTACCAATACGATGACGCTTATTCCACAAGCGACAATAAACCAAATCACCGGAATATTTGTACGCGCTACAACTCATGTAGGGTAGGTGACCCGGTTGTGGCCACCGACCCCTTTGTGGCCATTTTTTGTTTAAATAAACAATAAAAGAAAATCTATATTAACAAAACATTAAAATTTCAATTCAGTTTCAAATGAATTGATGGAAATATGATAAAAATATGGTTTTAGTATTGTGATTTTTTATAAATTAATTAAAATGTCAGCTGGTCAAAAATGGTGTTAAGGTGGCCACAAACGGTAGGGGGAAAGTAGGTACATTGATACACGGGGCACATAGATACAGCTAGCATAGAAACTAAACGAACGACCGTGCACTGTTCATTCATACACACATAGACACCACTAACGGGCCCAATCAGCTGCCGGAATATCGCCGACGCTCGGTCGGTGCGTCGCAGACGACAAGTACGGATACGTTTTTTTAGGTTGAGACTAAAATTTCGTCAATCATAAGAAGTGTATCATTTGGCAGTGTTGTTTTGTTATTCGAAAGAGTCCATATTATGCAGTAAGTATATACACTAAAGAACAATATAAAATGTATTTTTTTTCTTAGTTACTTTCAGTATTTATTTAATAATAATTTAAATTTTAAAAAGTACTTTGGGGCACATTGATACGAAGGTCAATGGGGTAGATTGATACTATATCAACAGTATGAGAGTAGGTAAGTTTTTATTTTTCTCTCAGGAAATGGTTCGCACATAGAAAAAAAGACCGATAGAATGTCTATAGATTAAACATGTCGAGGGATCTGCAATTTCTAATGTGATTAATGGCACTTTATCTACAAGAAAGGCAGCAAATAAAGATAGCAACTTTACTACATCGATTTGAAGTTAATTTGTTATAAATGAGAATGAATTTCATAAGTAAAGTTTATAACCAAGGAATACATGCATTTTACTTTGTTTCTAAATAAATTTATGTTAATAATGTATGGAGATGTTTAAGTGAATCTAAGTGCCCCTGGCCTGTATGAATGCACCCCGTATACGGGGTAGTTTGATACGAAACACATGTCTCAGAAAAATAGTCATAAAAAAAATTAAATGCATTTTTACAGACAAATGTGAATGTACGTTTGTACCCATATACATACTAGACCTTTGAAGAATAATTTTGTTGCAGTTGCTCTATGCCTCTTCTTTTTATCGGCGAAGCAAAAAAACCGTATCAAGCTGCCCCCACTCCCCCTACTCCTGCCCCACCTATGTTGGTTCTTTCATCGCAAAGGGAAACCATTTTTAGTTTTTTTGTACGTTTAGTTTGCAACAATGAAATGTCCAACAATATCTTCTTATAATGTTCCTTCAATTTTCAATTTATTTCCCATCTAAACGCGTCTAATTTCTATCGACGACAACAACAACAACAAAACTTCAAGTACAATCCTAAACGTCTATGGTTCTAAGTACTGGGGGTATGGTCGCAAACCCTAATTCCGCAGAAAACCTAGCCAAATATATACCGGGGACTGTAACAAAGCGTCGCCACAGAACGAAAATATTTCTCGACTCACTTTTTGTATTGTAACAAAATATCTAACAAACTAATACCCTTCGGAATCAACACAAGCGTCACTAACCGCGTCTCAGTTAAACGTAAGCTTCTATACCCTTATTTATTACTTGTCTGAGACTGTCCAAATATGTCCTATTAATATATGGCTGCGCACTCCACGGCCCGAGCCACAATGGACGTTATAAATGTATGAGAAATGCATGAACTATTATCTCCTTGTGAACTGCTAATGCCGTGTTCTTTAACTTTAGGATCGCATTGTTGGTGTGCCCTCATTTGGATGTTTCGACTCTGTTCATACTACATTACCAATTTTATGCTTTGTTACACTTTATATGCTGTTTTCTGTAAAAGTCAAAGACGCGCATAGATGACGCTTGTATTCTCAAGTTAGATAAACGTGGTAGGTATAATGGTGACATGTTGCTAACTTAGAGGAGGTGTTATTAAAAACCTGACAACACACACGGTCTGAAACTAAAAGACTTATTTTTAGGGTCAATATCAGATTTCGTCCCGCAATTTCTAATTTCTTTCGCGCAATTTTTTTCTTCAATATAAGCAATAAATGAAATGACATACCTTGTAAACGACTGAATTTCTTATGTAACTATGTTATTGTGCTGAAATTCAGTCGTTTACAAGGTATGTCATTTCATTAAATTTATTGTTTATATTGAAGAAAAAAATTGCGCCAAAGAAATTAGAAATTGCGGGACGAAATCTGATATTGACCCTTTACTGAAAAGTCATGGTTTTATCCATTCAACGTTTGATGAACCTGCTTCGCTACCCTTTCTGTGTAATGTAAATTGGAATAAAAATAAAGTGATTAATTAAAGAAAAATCTTTTAACTTTCCTATACATACTGAAATGAAAGTTAGGGACCGTGCCAAATTTATGACCGATTGTTTTTTTTTTCAGTACATACACATGATCACGCCTATGTTCCTAAATGGGGTAGCCAGAATATTAGGTTTAAAAGAGATGAAATGGCTTAACGTTATTTTTACAGTCTGTCTGGTTATCATGCGTCAGTTGCTAAACCCCTCAGAACAAAAGATACAGTGCTATGGAGATAGCTTAAGATCCCGGAAAGAACGTTTAACACCAAAATCCGTTATCCTCACGATATAGCGGTTGGCGATTTCGGTATAAGGCACTTGAAATAGGTAGCGTATAATACATATCTAGTTCATAATTAACAGCCTGTTAACGAGCGGTCCCTATATTCAACCAATCGATGGTTCAGCTGACTAAAGATAGAAAAAACAGATAATGTAAGTCTAGGCGTTATGTCACTCTCTTAAACTAACCTTCAACCTTTTCAAATCCCAACGAAACCCCATAAACAAAACAAACCTAGCATTAAACTGCCTTAATCGCACTAACAAATGCTCATGCGCATGACTCGTAACAAAGCCCTCCGCGGTGGTCCAACACTAATGGGACAGCCCTCTCGCTGTCGAGTTTAGGACGTTATCTAAGTGTGAAAAATAGGGGCCTTTTGTGCTTTAGCATGAATGCGAAATGGAGAAAGGCAACATTAAAAGTTTAATTTGTCCTGCAGGAAGTGCAGTCTCGCGTGTCCTGGTGTGGTTTTGGTACCAGGTGGAAAGCGAAGCTAACATTGTACCTATAGATTTTGAACACACTTTTTGCTAACGTATGTAAGTAAAAAGTCATTATGGTAGGTACACAAAGTAACAAATAAACAGTACCTACAAAAATAATTAATGGACAAATTGATATATTTCATTTCAGAACACAAATATTCATCATTTTAAAATAGTAGCCTCAACAAAACTAACTGCTTAAAAAATCGTTTTTAGGGTTCCGTACCCAAAGGAAAACATACATACATACATACGTCTCGCCTGTATTCCCAAGAGGGGTAGGCAGAGCACATGAATTCAAGAATTCAGTGCCACGTCTAGCAATTTCAGGGTATCCAGATGGTTAAACGTGATATTGCAGTGACAGGTTGCTAGCCGATCGCCCACAATACACTAACCCTTTCCCAGAGTCGACTCTTACGACACCCACGGGAAGAAAGGGGGAGGTGCTATTCTAACCCGGCACCAAAGGAAAACGGAACCCTATTACAGTTTTCCCAAGAAAATAACTCCGATCGGCTGTTACCGTCTGCGCCGAAAGGGACAGAACGATATCCGAGAGTAGCCGAACGTTTTAAGAGTCAGGACTCCCATCCTAGCTAATGGAATCAGTTTGCGTGGCTGATCATTACCAACATGACGAACCAAACGGGCGGCTGTCATGTTGACGTGACATCTATCAATCAATAACCAAAAACAACGCAAGAGTTTAGTGCGCGAAAGTCTCTTTTATCATTATTATTATTTTGGTAATACTGTAAGCTAAGTAAAACCGTTTAATATGTAATAAACTGTACTGACGTTTTGTTTTAGTATGATGGTAATGATCTGCCACGCAAAGTCCATAGAAAAGGTTTTTTGTTCCTAGTTGCGCCAGCCTGGACATATGTCATGAGTCATCTGTCTGTGACATCATCAATAACCAATCAAAACTCGAGTGTTAAAAATCTTTTTTATCATTGGTAGATCGAAGTTTCCCGCGTCACAAAACTCGTCAACTGCGCAGGTATGTCCAGAGGAATTCTTAGTTCGGTAATACTGTACTGAGACTTCGCTAACCGTACATCATTTCTCACGATTCGTACTAGCTGGACTGTTGAAATTTTCACAGATTAACCTTTTGACCGCCAAAGACGCCATATCACGTCATCGCAAGTCAGTGCCCGTGACGCCACGACGTTAAATGGTGCGTCGAAGTTATTGCGAAAGAACTGAAATATAAAATGCTGCAACATTTTTTCTAGGTTTACTTTATTTATAGGTAGTGTAAGTTATTTTATACCTAATTTAAATAAAATAATACAGCACCATTCGAAAAAAAAACAAGCATTATCTAAGAGCCGACTCACGTCGTGGCGTTAGGAGCACAGCGTTTCACTTCGCGCCTTGGCGGTCAAAAGGTTAAGTACCTACTTATTTTTATAGTCGCTATAACAACACGCTTGTATTCCCAGATGGGGTAGGCAGAGCTCACGATTTCACAGACATTTCTAAGTATCTTAGCCTCTTTTTAACATAGTTTTAGGCTTGAAAATTGATAAAAATGTACCAAAGTGGCATATGGCTATCGCCTAAAGCTTTCGTTAGTCGCCTCTTACGATAGCCACTGAAAAAGTTCTACAAGGAATCTACTAAGGGAGTTAACCGTAACGAAAACAAAAGGAATATCGTAGCTTTCTTTTACGAAGCTTGCTCTACGTGAAATCAAAGATTAATTTCGTAACCGCCCGGCAGATCGATCAGCGAGCATCGACATCTAGCGACAGCTGACGGTATTATCGCGCGCACGTGTCTGCGCTCACAACAGCGCGGGCGCAGACGTAAAGGTAGATCCACAAGACTTAGTAACAGCTGTAAAATAGGTGACCATAAAGAATGAATAACCCACATTAATTAAAAATTAAAAACACCCCCGACGAGCCCCAACCCAATGGGTTTACTGAACGTGTAACATTCTTATCGCACTAAACAAATGACCTGATGACCTTGAAGACCTGAACCGATTGCCACCAAACATAGCTAAGAACACTCTCGATTGATATATCTTTCAAACAAAAAAAACGCATTTAAATCGGATCTTCCGTTCGGGAGCTACGATGCCACAGACAGACATATACACATTTACACACACACACACACACACACACACACACACACACACACACACACACACACACACACACACACACACACACACTCACACACACAGACACGTCAAACTTATAACACCTCGTCGTTTTTGCGTCGGGGGTTAAAATAGCAAAAAGTTGGCAGCAAAAGAGACAATAGTGACTCTCTTTTGTCAATGTTTCAATCTAAAATTATGCTAGTAGTGAAAAATAAACCAAAAATTATAATGTTTTTCAATATGTCACCTTTCGTGTGCTCTGCCTAACCCATTTGGGTATACGATTCGGGTGTGATGATGCGTAGGACCTAAAAATCTGCATGAAAAGTTATTACTCGATACTAATAAAATGCCAGAGAAGAAAAACCAGCGCTCACATTTATTTTATTTATGCATCTCTAAACTCGAGGAGTTTGCAAGCCTATCCGAAACACTCCTTGCTGATGTGGGAAATACATGTACCTTAAATACAGGTACATACCTTTAAACAAAATAAAACTAAAAGTCTAAATTTTACCTAAATTACCAGACTCAGCTTAGGGCAGTTTTTCACCAGCGAGATAGGAATAGAAATTTGTACTGAAAAAAATCCCGCTTCGCGCATCTTATTTCAACAGTGTGAAATAACCCCAAGTTAATCTCGTATCTTAACGAAGCGTTTAACTCGATTAGCATTAGCCCCTGATTAATGCGTCGTTCAATAAAGGCTTAAAGGTTTAGGTCCAGCCTTCACCTTATTCAACTTATTGATTGCTGGCGTAGTTCCATCAAGGATTTGCCATACGGATGTTGATCTAATAGACCTAATAGGAATTTTTAAACATGAATCTAACGTGAGACCACGAAACAGGTAAGTATAGAAGTCAATATTCAAATATCAGTAGCTCCAGATGATGGGTCACGGATTGGCCCGAAACATGTCGAGCTAATCTCGATATAAAAAACGTGAGTAGATACGTTCATTTCACTATGAGTGAGTCCAGTAGTTTTATGTTCAATCACGTATTACTTCACTTTTCATACATGCTCGGCGGTCGCCTTAGTGATGTCAATTATGGCGTATGCACAAAAAACTGATGTTGGAAGTTGTATTTTTACAACTGATCTTTGTAACTGCGCTAGCATGATGCAGATAGAACACTTTCGGCGCCATAGAAAAGCACGCAGAATCAATTCCAAAATTACCACTACCATGGGTTGACCACGGAGACCGTATTAGCTAACCCGTGGTGCGGCGTAAACGGTTTGTTGAGAGTTTCAGAGTTTTACTTCCACAAGTGACAGCTGTTAGAATTTGTCATACAAATGTATCTACGCCGCCGCTAGCGAGTAGGTACGCGGTCAATAAACACATAGTAGTGGTACAGAAATGGGTAATCCTTTAGTTAACTATGTAACTTCGATTATCAATACCTAATTAGGAATGGCGCCAATTGCTGTAGAGTAATTAAAAGATAACCTGTGAACTGCTTGAGGACATTTAAGCCCATTCAGGAAATACAAACAAACATAGAGTGAAATTACAGTGATCTTTGAGATTTGTTCGCTTGTAACCGTGCGGCGTGGGTTTAAAATCACCTCACCATTTCTTCTGTGGATGGCGTAAGAAGCACACTGAGGGTTAGCAACCTGTCACTATTACACCTCCTAAGTTAAGATAAAAAAATAAGCTAGAGGTTGACATGAAATGTGAAAAAGTCATGGTTTGGTCGTGGCGTTTCGTGTACGCTGCTTACCCCATCTGGAAATACGTGCTGTACGTCTGTATGTATCAAAGTGTAAAGTTTAGGTATGGGAAATTATCGTTTTCTTTACTTTTCAAAATGTTTTTCCCTCCGTGATCTACCAGTGACCACGGCCGCTGTAACGCTGCCGAACCGCGAGGTATAAATAACGTGACCTACCCATCAATGATAAATATGAGTGGCAATCGCGAAAGTTAAAATCATTTTTGGCTATTTTTTTATGATACTCAAGAACTACGAGTGCCTAATGAAATCTGATTAATTAATTATCCTAACATCCTGTTTTTGGGCGTGCTAGCCTATACATAGGCAGCTTATCAACCAGCCATCTCAATCAAACCAATCAAGGAAATCAAAAGTTGTGACAAGTGAACTTCACTCGCATTCCATATGGCACCGACAGATAACTATCTCATACATGTATCCTTGTTACTTTTACTCAACATGTCGTGTAAGAAGCATGACATAACATGTCCCTTTAGGCGCTACTCTCACAAAACTACAACCATTTTACGATTACCAACGCTCTTAATAACATTTAGACTTATTTTTAGCTGAATAAAGATCAGAATAGCTGTGTAAGATACTTTTATAACCGCAATATCAAATTAATCCGCGCCTATGATTGCAAAGTAACACTTGCGCTCGGTGAAAGCGGGCTTGAATAATTATGTGCTTTGTTTTATTGGGAGTGAGGTTTTGGAAGGTGTTTGTGGACTGTATTGTTAAATTGGTAAAAGTGCAGTACTAAATCAAAACGCAGTCAATTAAGATAAAGCTCGGACAACGACAGCCGTGGACAATAGAGCATATGATTGGGGCGGAAACAAAAGTACTTAACTCACATTTTATTGTTTTGCTTATAAAAACCGACACTTGTTTCTCAAAGGCGTAAATCGTTACAGGTTACAATAGACGGCGTGTGACGACGTGTCACTGCGAAATTATGTTTTCTGTGAAATGCTATTTGCAATTCGCTACATGAAGCTTCAAGCTAGTGACACGTCGTCGTCGACCGGCAGACGACACTGTAGTTCCACCGTTAATCAGTAATGCCGTGGTGACATAAGATGACGACATGTCGTCTGCTGTTACTGCGTGTCGACGGCTACGAAAAATATGACAATTCGATAATATATGCGCGGGAAATATGTTTAAAATAGCGCCATTTTCGTTTGTTTGAATTGGCTGAAAATTAGGCATAATTCCCAACTAAATATTTAAAATCTAATAAATGAATACAAAAACTGGTTCTTTGCTATATTTCAGCAAAATTGTAATCGATCTTTCTACAGTTATGTTATTACAGCTTGTTCCTAAGCTCAAACAGTTTTTTGGGTTATGGTCGTTTAGCTTGCGGTGGCACCATATGACTAACCAACGTTTTGTTCGCCTAACCGAACAACAACCGCAGTGAATAGAATTCCTATTAATATTTAATTCGCTTGCCCGCTTTATGTAACGAAACATAACTTTATTCAAAACAGCTGCCATTGTTGACATAAAAACTGGGCTGGCGCAAGTCCAGTTTAATAATAACTATGTAACTGTAACTTTTAATCAATGTTGTTTGAATGGGCTCTTAACTCGTGGGTTTTTCGGAATTTATGTACAAATTTTCCCCACGAACCTTTGGTGAGGGAAATCTGGATACAACTCAGTGTTGTGTGCGAAGTTGCTATGCTAGTTAGCGATCTTGTGTTCTAGCAGCTAGTGCCTTGTAGATTACAGTGCCTCAGTACAAACTAAGTCCACAAGCAATTACATTTACGCCTTCTGTCCTCGTATTAATTAAACCAATCAACAGTAAACTTTTCAACACCGACTTGTCTGCATTCTGCATAGCACAAACCAACAGCATGACAGCTATAAAATTGCTGACTTACTCGCTGAATTAACAAGTCCTGACTAACTAGAATAAATTTACCATAAGAAATAACAACAATATTTTAGCCGCTGACATTCTAAACAAATTTCGTTTTCCGTTCAATTTTAATCTCAGTTAATTAGTCCTCAATAAGATTAATTGAATTCCACTCTTTCAAATATAGATAAGCGGAGAATATTGTGATAAATCGATGCCATAGATTTAGTAAGATAAATTGCGTTGCACAAGTACCTGAGATTGATGTTATCGTAATCTCAGATATTATAGGTGTATCTGTCTGCTATGAATTGATAGAATTAATTTATGTGCCAAAATAAGCGTTTAATCTGTCTTGCCTTTGTTGTTTGCAAAACATGGAGGTTTTGCCTATTTTAGAACTACTAGAATTAATATTTATTTATGTCAGAGATTCATAGATTAGCTATGCATTTACTAAAAAAGTCTCCTACCTAGATAGAGATTTCAAGTCGATCCACAGTCCAACTATGTATCATTTTGCATAGGTCTTTTATAAAGCTCTTAGTGTCTGGGCATATCAACTTTTTTGATTTATCCTGTCCCATAAGGAGACAATTGTGGTAGAGTTGCTTACATGCAAAATAGGTGCATCTAAGCCTTCGAGTTGCAAAGACCTGCCGTCCAACAATCTAGAGTTGATTAGATATAAATAATGTTTTATGCTTAGGAGATACGCACTAAAGAAAAGTGTTTATAACAGTAAAAATCACAACTTACACTTTGGACTGTATCCAGGAAAATCACAACTTGACTGTATTACCCAAACACGAGCTCTTCCGATAAAATAAGACGGAAAAACAATAATCAATTAATCTATAATTATATCCTGACCAATGCACTTAGTGACGTAGGTATTTGGATAAAAACTAGGTATTCAATATCCGCCATTTTTTATTCAAATAAGTGAGTTATTCCTAAATGACTAGCCACTAATTTGAAATCATCGAAGTCCGTGGAATTATTGTTCGGCTATGGAACACGATAGAGACTGCTACAAAAGCTGCTTAACTATTTTCTCTGTTACCAACTCCTTTAAACATGTAAACATTATTAAATTCTTACAACATTATTAACTTACATTTACGTACGCGTATAGCTAACAAGATATTACCAAAAGCTAACGTACGGCACCGGTTTATTTCCCAATTTGGCGCAACATAGCGTAAGTATTAATTAAAAGACGCAAGTTTATGGTATGCCTCAATGCACGTAAGACAACATACGACCGAGGGAATTGAACAACATGACATCATAATTAAAACGAGGCATTAAACTCGTTGATTAAATGATTTATTTAATCAGGTGTTACTTTGCTAGATCGTCGGCTTCCCCTTTGACCTTTTTCCTGAGTTGTGAAGTAATCCGAGTTTAAAGGTTTATTTGAAAATCTTCCCTTTGATTTATGTGGGAACTGAAGTACCTAGGTGGAATTTCGTATGAAGATACATGCAATGCAGATTTTTTTCAGACGGATGCAGTTATATCCGCTGTTAAGTTGCCTTTCCACCAGAGATGTGGTATGCAGCAATGCTGTGAAAATGTATTAAGCTGCGCTACGAAATCCGTTTCCTCCGGTGCTAGACTAATATGTGCACCGATGAATATGATTGGTGGATATCAAACGTATCCGTAGCATCGTAGCATAGCACATCTCTGGTGGAAAGGCAGCCTTAAAGGATTACCTACATATTTTTTGATTTATGTAATGTACACAAGGTCAATTAGCAAATCCGTTAGCAAAACCTTGTGGTGTAACACCTATCCATTTCTTCCGGAACGTTGACGACTAAGGTTAAGGTTTTGGGATGCTTTAGGCGACATACTAGCATCTTGTCACTGTTGTACTATTAACTTAAACCTAAAAATAAGCTAGAAATTGCTGCGAACCTTCAAATAATAAATTATTATTAATTAATTGGGGTTTTGGGAATTAAGCGTGCTTTATGTATGCAATTAGCTTGCCTTTTGCTTTGTCATTTTGTACCTTAAGTTATTGAATAAATTACCTTTCTTTTATTTTTACTAGCTGTACGACCGAGCTTTACTCGGATTATTCAGTAAGTAAGAAATTATATCCCGGTTTTTTTTTCTCTGAAAATCACGTTTTCCCGGGAAAACCACTTACCTATGTAGATGAACTTAAAACTCCAATCCTTGTCTATATAAAAATTTTCATGAAAATCGTTAGAGACGTTTCCAAAATAGCTGGTATATAGAAATAAATATATAATACATATATACAAGAATAGCTCGTTTAAAGGTATAGGATAGGATAGGATAAATAGATATTACGAAATTATTTTATTATCGAATGACTATATAGTTTTCCTAAAAATAATTATCTGTTGTAGTTATTCGGCATCGGGACAGTTGAAAAAAAAAGCAAAACTTATGTCACATCCCAGGATCGAACCCAGAATCTTCTGCACAGAGAGCGCATAATAGAAAACAAAAAAAACCGACTTCAAATTAGCAATATTTTAAAAGTATTCTGTTTACTGAATGTAAATTCTTGACTTCATCAACAAATTACCGAAAACGCCGTACATGTCCATATAAAATTTGAAGAGTTCCCTCGATTTGTCCAAGATTCCATTATCAGATCCTGGTTTCGTGCCAATGGGACCGATTTCGATTTATACCCTATCGATTAAAAAAAAAATTTTGAAAATCGGTTCACGGGTCTCCGAGATATCGAGTAACATACAAATTAAAAAATTAAAAAATTAGGTCGAATTGAAAACCTCCTCCTTTTTTTTGAAGTCGGTTAAAAATATCTGTTGTAGTTATTCGGCATCGGGACAGTTGAAAAAAAAGCAAAAAAATTAAAGAAAAAGAAAAACTTATGTCACTTCCCAGGATCGAACCCAGAAGCTCCTGCACAGAGAGCGCACGTTCATACCCCTATTCCATTGGAACTCTTGCGCTCTTTAGCGAAATATCTGTATACATTCAGTAAGAAATTCATATCCCGGTTTTTATTTTTTTTTCTCGGAAAATTGCGTTTTCCCGGGAAAACCACTTATGTAGATAAACTTAAAACTCTAATCCTCGTCTGTATAAAAATTTTCATGAAAATCGTTAGAGCCGTTTCCGAGATAGCTGATATTTATAAATATATATACAAGAATTGCTCGTTTAAAGGTATAGGATTTTAGTCGATGAAAAGGGGTAATAAAGTGCACCCTTCGCACTTTTCCCTTGTCGCACACACACACAAGTATCCTACTAACCTAACCGCCTTAATAGTAGTGGCGGACCAACTAAAGCTTTAAATTAAACTCATTAATTAAAACAACAGCGACCGTTTGTGCGATCGAGGACAATATGCAATTAATTGTACTTTTGACCTAACCTCACCCAGATTAGCATTAGATAGATATAAGATATAAGCTCGCTGCAACTAGAACTGGTCCTATGTGGATCAAAGCACAATGTCAACAGCTGGCGACGAGCGAGCTTTGCCGCAGGAGGTAAATAAGCTTAGTTCAGCTGCGTTGGTAGAGCTTAATTTTGCTAACAGATTTGTGCATTTTGTGGGTATTACCTATTAAACTAGCTACCAACTTATGTTTGTGTTTAAAGACACTAATTACCTAACTATGAGAATGTTGCAACTAATTGCATAGAAGATTCTGTTTTTTTTAGATATGGTAATAAATGCTGTGGAGTTAAAAGACAGTCGACATTTGCACAGTAAAGTCAAAATGCATACATACAATCACGGTTATGTTTCCAAATCAGGTATGCAGTGCATACTCATTGTTACATAGACAAATGCATGATAATTTCACGTTTTGAAGCCACTACCAGCATCATTTTAGGTAAAATTAGGTAAAATTAGTTACAGGTTGCTAGCCTGTCGCCTTACCTAAACCTATGCCCTTAGGTAATCGCTTTTTACAACCTCCAAGAAAGAAATGGAGAGATGTTAATGTAATTAACATTATTAGCCAGGTACCTAACAAACACTGCAGAACGTGGTAAGGTTTTTGCAACTCTTTAACCCCTTATTTATCATTCTATTAATATAACTGAATTATAGAATGATCATTTTAATACCAGCAGATACCTCTTCTACAACGAACGCCCCATTTGACTTAAACATTCACTGAGACATCTTTTATTCCAGTGCACTCCCAAGCGCCACTACTTCCTATCGTTTTCCAAGGCATTAAACCTCAAAACCATCATAACGACACTAATCCAAAGCTAACCTGATACTAATAAGCCTACGTCCAGTTAATAAGTAAAGCATGAAATTAATTCAGACATTAGGCTGCCTTTCTCTCTGACCCCTCGCCTTGACTTGCCACGCCCTGCATACCGGGCTTGGCATACGTCAGTGACATACCAGCCTTATGTTCCGTAGGATTCAAGGAGGTTGAAGCTTGTTGCCACTAGCAACCTTGGGTTGGTTCGTTTTGAGGTTCAGTAGGTTAAGTTGGCTAATTAAATCGATGTTGGTAGCTTGAGTTAGTTGCGTAATGGGTTAGATTGTTATTTTATACGTACAAAACATCCCTCGTGTGGTGTCGGGTCTAAAATAGCACCTCTCCAGTTCTTCCGTGGATGTCGTAGGAGGCGACTAAGGAAATAGGTTTAAGTATTATTTAGGCGACAGGCTAGCAACCTGTCACTATTATACTACCTCTTACATCTGTTTTCAATCCCAAAATGATGCTAGAAGTGGCAGCGAAGCGTGAAATAGTCATAATCATGGAGTCTATTTCACGTTTCGTGTGCTCTGCCTACCCCATTTGGGAACAGTGGCGTAATTTTATGTATGTAGGTGTGTATGTAAAACATCCCTGCATACCGGGCTTAGCATACGTCAGTGACATACCAGCCTTATGTTCCGTAGGATTCAAGGAGCTTGAAGCTTGTTGCCACTAGCAACCTTGGGTTGGTTCGTTTTGAGGTTCAGTAGGTTAAGTTGGCTAATTAAATCGAATACGTTGGTAGCTTCAGTTAGTTGCGTACACAGACTTATATTTGTATGAAAACCAAGCATGTCATGTTTTCTCTAACTACTGTAACGTCACAGCGCTTTAGTGATGGGAATTGACAGTCTGAGTTAAACCGATTCAAAGGTGACGCCATCTTATTCAAGTTGTCCTGTCTCTGGGCAGTTAAAGCTAATCTAAGTGGTACAAAACTAAATTAAATCGCGTCAAAAGAAGTGCATTGCTCTCCCTTTTGGCACGCGAAGTACATACACTTGAGTCATCTATTTTGATATAAATCTGTGGTTGCGTAATAGATTAGATTTATATTTTATACGTATGTACAAAAAAACATTCCTGCATACCGGGCTTGGCATACTTCAGTGACATACCAGCCTTATGTTCCGTAGGATTCAAGGAGGTTGAAGCTTGTTAGTTGTAGCCACTGGCAACCTTGGGTTGGTTCGTTTTGAGGTTCAGTAGGTTAAGTTGGCTAATTAAATCGATGTTGGTAGCTTGAGTTAGTTGCGTAATGGGTTAGATTGTTATTTCATATACCTATATAAGACATGCATCACGCCTTCCTAAATGAGGTAGGGCAAACCTTGGTTAATCGGTGATAGTTAGGTTTTTTTACAATATAAAATTATGTATCAATTCAATTATTTTTGAAGTATTACTTATTAAAAGGTCATGAAATTGTCTACCATTTCTGAACTTATGATTATATTGATGA
>BHDV01008733.1:139272-167006 GCA_005406045.1 Adoxophyes honmai | reverse complement strand
TCTATTTCTGGGGTTCAACATAGTAACATATTTCAAAATCACGAAAATCGGAGATCTTAAAATAATTCCGCCGTTAATGGGTTAAATTGAAAAAAAAAATATCTTAAATTTTTGACCCCTCAACAAAATTGAGAGCCGTTTTCGAAAGTTACCTTTATGATTGCACAATATGTGCTTATAAAATAGTGTAGGGATAGCACAATGGTATCTAGTCTGGTTAAAGAGCTAACGAACTAGTCTGACCAGATTTAAAAACCTGAGTTATGCTTTTCATATCGCTATATTAATGTAATCATTTCTCTTATGTTTGAATAAGGCAAATATTTTTTTACGTTTTTTTTTTTATACCTACTTGACAGTGTATCTGATAAGTTTCTTGGCGTAGGTCAGCTATGCATTATCGCGGCTTAATAAATGTCTAATGAAAACTACATAGGAACGGTCCAAAACCCCTAGCTTTAGCGGAAAACCTCCAACATGGCAACACATGTCGTCGCGCGACTAATCAATTGGCGCGCGACGTGATGTCTTCATCAGCCGCCCGGGGGCGTAACGCCCTGCGCATGCACCTACAAGCTTTTGTAGGAAACTGGTGTATTGTTGGGCATTTGCATAGGGAGAAGCACAGATTTATATCAAAATAGATACCGCGAGTTCCTGCATTTGTATGAAAATCAAGCGTTCCACTTTTTCTCTACCTACTAACGTCACATACCTATTATGAGCGCTTTGGTGATGGGAATCGACAGTCCGAGTGAAACCCATTCAAAGATGACGCCGCCTTATAAACCGCCAGTTAAACCTAATATAAGTGGTAGAAAACTAAATGCAATCGCGTGAAAGGAAGAGCATTGCTCCTCCTTTTTGGCACGCGAAGTACATACACTTGAGTCATCTATTTTGATATAAGTCTGCGGGGAGAAGCGGGGTTAGAGGGTATGCATACGGTGTTGTTTTGTTCTTGGTGTTAATGGTAAAACTTTGCTCGGGTTTCTCTTTTACATAGTATTATAGCGGGCAAATTACACGGTGACCGCAAAAGTGTAAGGAACCATAGTAGTCGGCTACATTTGGTGAGCTGGAGCTATCACAACATGACTATGGTTCATTCACGGAAACAAGTTAATGGGGAAAACAAAAAATGCAGAGTTGAAACTTAGCTACCTTTATTTTATCAAAAAACATTTGACAGATTGTAACTTCATAATAAAATTTTCGTACAATTTTAAGTGTTAATTATTTTTTAATGGACTTCCACCAATAAGTTAAATAATGTGTCACTTAGGGGTCGTGCAAAAATAAATAAATAAACATTTTGAATGAGAATAGTCTTCTTTAACGTCATTTTTGCTATTTATTATGACGAATATAAAATTGTAAACTTGAGAAAGTCTAAAATTTTGACATCCAATTCCAACTAAAATTAGAATACACGTTTATTTTAGTAGCCAGGTGTGAACTCGTTTTTCTAGATTGTCAAATGTCATAGACTTTTTGTCTTTTTCATTTGTATGGGATTACGTGACAAAGAGAGCGCTATATTAACTTGTTTCCGTGAATGAAGTATAGGTGATGGCGATAATGAAGTGTAAAGATGACGTTCGTTTGGAAGCCGTGCGGCGACCACATTAGGTGATCGACTCAGTGTGATAGCTGCTTGTAGTTGCGATTTCACTTCGCAACGCAAAACTTAACACATCAGGTCCAATAAAATCGTTAACGCGACGTGAAGCCGCGGTTTTCTTGCGTTTACTACCGAATGCGATTGTGGCTGAAAAAAAAATTGGCTTATGCTACCGTAGCGAAAATATGTTTTTATTCGGTACAAGCTTTTTATTTACTGACGGGACTTTTTGCTAACTGTACTTCATTGTCATCCTGTTTAGATACGAGTCTAATATTTCGATTAAAATTGCATAAATAGTACGAATAACACATGACTCACACGTACAAAGTTTAACCAAAAACCCGCCCTTAACCTCGCCAACTAAGCGCTTGCGATTCACTAAGCAATTGAAAGTGGCCACTTAAAGGAATCACAGTGCGGAGAGGCAACAAATCCAACAAATTGAACAGGATCGGCAATTACTGAAGACAATGCGTGCGTGAGAGTCGGCTGCGCGCACGCAGCCCGCGAATTAGACTCGTTACGTGGAGGGTAATTAGGGTGCGTTCCCACGCACTCCCGCACAGGACAGGTGGAATGTGTTCTTGCACTTGGGGTGTCGTATTGCGCCATAGAGGACAGACCCACTACAGAAACAATGTCATTTTGATTGACGAATCCGCCAAACCATCGCGGCGATCGCTGTGCTCTTAGCCTCCTGAGACCCAATGTCATATACGTACATAAAATTTAAGTCATTTTTAAATTTATATTTTGACATTAAGAGTCAGTTTTGAACTACACATAATTTGACGTCGGGCCTCAGGAGGTTATTCATCATCCACCCTACATACGTCCCACTGCAGGGCACAGGCCTCCTCTCAGTATGAGAGGGCTTGGGCTATATTTCCCACGCGGGCCCAGTGCGGATTGGGAACTTCACACACAACATTGAATTGCTTCGTCGCTGTGTGCAGGTTTCCTCATGATGTTTTCCTTCACCGAATAGCTTATTAGCAGGTGGTTATTGGCCGGCCCAAAATCGCGTGTAACACCGTGGCTTTTCCTCTATACAGTTTCTGTGACAGTTTGTAAGTGACAAATGACAAATCACTAACGATTTGTGAGACTGGGTGGCCATCATTGTTTGTCTAGTGGGTCTGTCCTCTATGTATTGCGTCCTGGCACGAAGGTAGGTTCTTACAATTCTACCTAGCGCCACCTATCGTAAAGTGGTAGAACTTCTACTACAATGAAAATCTCCATCAACGTGCTGGGTAATTAGGGTGCGTTCCCACGCACTCCTGCGCAGGACAGGTGGAATTCTTGTAACACTACGGGTGTCGTATCGCACCCTGGGACCAAGGTTGAATCTTGTAGCTATTCTAACGCCACCTATCGTCCAGTGGTGCAAACGTCTCCATTATCGATTGTCGGAATGGTATAAGTATCCTAAATGGCGCTAGCGAAGTTTTGACTTTCATAATTACAACTTCAAATTTTTCTGTAGATTTCGGTCCTACTCGGACAGGTAGAATGCATTTTTGTAACACTTGGGGTGACGTATTGCACCCTAGGACGAAGGTCTACTTGTAGCTACGAGTATTTTAGCTAATGCTAACTTCTACAGACGTCATCTCCTTCATAAACCGTCAAAATTGATATCCTAAATGACGCTAATGAAATTTCGACGTTCAGTTGCTTAAATAAAACTTCCAACGATCCCTCGGTGGACTTCCGTCCCCAGGCATCTGCTTGGTGAGAGATCTCCGTTAGAGTTTGCCCACACTATTATGTATACTGTCATAGGCAAGTCAAAATAGACTAACCATGTATAAAGCGCTACGTAGACATAACCTTGCCTATTTCACGTTCAGTAGCCACTTCTAATTTAATTTTTAGATTTTAAGTAGAGGTAGTGGCAGATTGCTACAGATAGTTCAACTCAGTTATGCGCGGCGGCGCTATGTGTGCATGCGCTTGTAAATACACAGACTTCATCTGTATGATTTTAGGCGAGAGGCTAGCAACCTGTCACTATTTTACCTCTTCCATCTGTTTTTGAACCTAAAATGCTAGAGGCGTGAAATAGCCATGGCTTTGTCTATGTAACGCTTCGTATCCTCTACCTGCCCCATTTAGGAATACAGGCGTAGTGTATGTATGTATGTATGTACATATGTGTATAATTAAATGACAATGACAAACCATACTGATTAAAGTCAGCCCACCCGCGCGCAGCACTTTGGCCCAACCCGTTATGATTATTCACGAAATTAAGTTAGTAACTCAAATTACAATTACGTTTTATATTAGTCAATTATCTACACCGTACCGAGATAAATCACATGCAAAAACGTAAGCCAACATTAAGCATAAACTGGAACGAGAAAATTAACTACAAACCGTTGAAACTCAACTAAATCAAATGCAAAGGTAACTGGTATTAATTTGAAAATCGGCCTATTCATTCCTTAGGACCGATGGCTCTCAAACTTTAAAAACACTGACAACGCCAGAACACAATACATGTGCTCCCAAATGGGCGATTGATAGCAAATGAGAAACAAAACTAACCACACTAAGAAAGTGTGATATAATCTAAAAATAATGAGCATAAAAGTATTATCAATAAATACCATAATAATAATACTAAAAACAAACACATTCGTCCATCACGCCTGTATTCTCAAATGGGTTACGCAGAACACTCGAGTGCTACATAGACAAATCTATCACTATTTCACGTTCCGTTGCTATTTCTAGCATCATTTTTAGGTTTCAAGCTAAGAGGTAGTGACAGGTTGCTTTCCTGTCGCCTAAAATGTACCTCAACCTATTTCCTTAGTCACTTTCGCAAATAATAGAAGAAGTGTAATTCTAAACTCGACATCACGCCACACACACGGCATTTTCCTGTATAAAATATCGAGATAAGAGTCGAATTAGTGCTCTTAAAATTTTCTTTATATATTTTTTGTTTTTTCTTCGCGCTTCGTTCTGCCAGTTGTTTAGATTGTACGCATTTGTACGTACGTTATTCGAACGCGTTTGAGAACCGCTGCTTTAACGCAGTATCGGCGTGTTTAAACGCGTTTTTAATAAGGCATCTATTAAATTGACAAACATGTGAATGAGTGTTAGTTGCCTTTTGCGTTCGCGGGGCGAGGGCGCTGGCAGTGGCACGTCCCCTGATGATTTACTGAAGGCCAGTCCGGTTAGGGTTAGCATAGGTTTATTGATAAGTTACGACTTTAATGCGGTTCTAGTACCGGATAGTATTATGTTTCTATTACTAGTTTTTACTAATTTTATTGTAATTTTAATTTTTTTCAATCGATAGATATTTTTAAACATAGACGAGTATGACTTGGGACATTTTGACGAGTATCAGTAAATTCACACTGAAGTTTTTAGCTCTAATCGTACAGACAGCGGACACGGATTGGCGTGATGGTACAGTCGAGTTCATAAATATATGAGCAGACAAATGCCCAATATGTAAACTTTTGCACCTTATTGTCAATGTCATAAAGGTGTACAGATATTTTTGAACCCTCAGTTTTGCTCATATATTAATGAACTCGTCTGTATGAACGAAACGCTTTTTACCGGTCGGTGCTTTACGTCCCGTCCTTCGTACAATTTCAAACATTAGGTACAACCGATAGCGTCACATCATCGCCGCTCCGCTGCCGCTGTCAGTGCGTTTGGGGCTTTAGTGATGATTTTATTGTGTTAGGTCACGAAATTTAGGAAAAACTTTCGAAATAGGTAGTTTTAAATCATCAGTGTTCAACATGGAGAAGTCAATCGCAAATAAAAATTATCGATAAATCATAAATCGTATAAAAATCACACCTATATTCCAAAATACCAAAGTGCCACTCAGAAAACCGTGACTATTATTTTTACATGTTTTGACACAGTTTTAAGGTTATATTAAACGTCAGCGGTATAACAGTAGCAGGTTGCTAGGTTTCTGTAAATCCGTTTGGTAACCCTAGGCTTGGCGGCGTCTGAGCTATGCTAAATACTCTATATTGAGCTGGTGACAATGTGCCGATTGAAATGCGTGTCTCAACGGCCTAGTTTGGTTTGAGGTGATGGTAGTAGCTGGAGGACTTACAAGTTGTAAGTTACAACTGTACAAGTAGGTACTTATTCTTGGTCAATCTCGGTATGCAAAATTCTGACTGTTTTTGCGGGGTCAAAACAAAATGGTAATACAAAATAAAAAAGGTGTTCCAAATTCTGCTAATGCTGAACAATGGAATACCCTAAATCATTTGTTTTAATTAGGCTTATCGAAATTAAAGTGTCCATACATTGAGGTCGTGATTTCCTTTCATTTATTTTACTTTCATTTTAACAGGCTAATTTTCACAATTGAATTACTTAATGCATTAAGTAAGTAAGAAGCACTAATTCTATCTCACCAATTTAATTTCATACATCACGCCTGTATTCCCAAATGGGGTAGGCAAATTACACGAAACGCTACGTACGCAAAACCATGACCATTCCACGTTCCGTGGCCTCTTCCAGCATATTTTTTAAGGTTTTAAATTGGCAGGTAGTATAGTGACAGGTTGCTAGCCTTTCCCCTATAACATACCTTAACCTATTTTTTGCGTCACCTCTGACGACATTCACGGAAGAAATAAAGTTTAAAGTATAGGTTTGAAAAACCAAAACAGACGTAATCGAAAGCGCCGAAAAATATAAATTAATGAGAGCCCTACGTCGTATATCACCCCACTTACAGCGCTCGTATGGACGTCCATTCATTGCGTATAAGGGCCGTGTAGCACCGACACCGACAAGCCGTGTTCGGCTGCTACTGCGCAGGTTTTTAAGGCAAACCGATTTATCGAGTCCTGGTATTGCGTTTTATTTCCGCATCGAATTTTAGTTGGGTTATTTTATTTTAAGCGAGAGCTTGCTTGGCGCGTTAACTAGCATTGGGAGTCTGTTTCTCTAATGACCGGTCTATTTTCGATTCAGCTGTACGTTCTTTTTGCTCCCTTAATCTCCTTTTACGACATACAAATATACAAACATAATCTGGTCTGTATTCCTAAATGTGGTAGGCAGAGCCTGCGAAAACGCCACATAGTCATACCATAACTATTCAACGTCACGTAGTCACTTTTAGTATATGTTTAGGCCTCTTGTAGACGTCCGGTATTTTCACCGGACAACGGACCGTTTTATTTGCCGGACTCGCGGTGGTGTATGGCACACAATGGATGTGTGTACACGCACCGGATACTTGTCCGGCACCGGTGCGTGTGGCAAATAAAACGGTCCGTTGTCCGGTGAAAATACCGGACGTCTACAAGAGGCTTTAGGTTTTAAGTTGAATAAAGAGCTATACCTAATAGTGACCGGACGCCTAAAACATACCTCAAGCAATTTTCCTTAATCTTTTACGACACCAGTAGTAGAAATGGAAATAAATGTTATTCTAAACCCGACACCAGATGACAATCTGGAAAGTATCTACAATGTAACTTACAGGTGCGCAGTGCAGCAAACATTTATGTTAATCCGATTCAAACCAAAAAGGTCCAAAATCCTTCGAATATATTCATACGGCTCCTAAACTCTCGTCTGTGGACACCAAATATGACGTGGGAAGTAGGCGACCGCTGTGAATCTGTAAGTCAATAGGCTAACAAATAAGGATCCACGGAAATGCACAAACCTAACTGCAGAAGTCTTAGAAGGGAAGCAGCGTTGATAATTGCAAGGATAACACCGAACTTTGGCTACCTTTCACACGGCTTACACTGTAAACTGCGACCTTTAGGAGCCAATAATTCTAAGAAATGGGCTTAGTTCCGAACACCCTAACCCGTATTGATGAGACTCGCCTGATTTCCAGAAATAAATAGCACAGTATTTATAAAGTTAAAGCAACGAGCGAGATCCGGCGCGCCGATTGCAGAACATTCTTGTATCACTTGTAAAATACTTTATTGCTCTGCAGTAAGTTTGATGTAGATTGTCTACTTGTTAGTAATGCAGTGAAGGAAAATTGTAAAAAATACCACTCTCAAAAATTAAAATTACACGACTCTGTTGCAAAAGTAAACGGACATTATGTTATTAGGTAATTGACTCTAATTGACCAAATCCTAAGCAAGCCTAAGTCTGCTATGGGTATGTACGTACTAGACACAGAAAACAGTACCGTGGTGAAATATTTCCAATATTTGGAACAAATAACTCAGAAACCATGCATCTGAAGCCGATACTGGATCCCTAAACCTTATTCTCATAGTTGAAAACATGCTCGTGATTATTTATAAAAGCCCTTTGGTCGCATTTCATAAGCTACATTTGTATGCCTTTTATTTTACAACAGGGACGTATTTATGGTACAGAAGGTCGGGCGCATAGAATATTTTGCAATTTTCTCGCTAAACGACAAAATTAACAGCTTCGTGCTTTAATCATCATGTCTCGGTAGAAGCTTTTACGACGTGGCGCCGTTACCTAGCTATTAAACTACCAGACATACACATCAATCATTTCATAATTATTGCTATGACTCTGTTCTACTAGTCACTTATATTACTACTTGTGTTTTTAGAGATTTTAAGTAGCTTCGTATTTTATTACCTTTTAGAGTAAGATTTTCGTCATTCTATCACTTTTTACAGCTCAGCTTAAATTGGCGAGCAAAGTGTATTCATGTAAGTAGCAGTTAGGTTTTTATACGCAAGTTTACGACAATTTTTTTGTTCATGCTTAAGACCTAAGCTCCAAGATACGTTCGATGCCATTCGGTGTAAAGTGTTTAGTGGAGGCGTAAAAATAAATAACACTGCAGAAACAATCATAAAATACAAACACTATTCAGGATGCGACCATTTTGGCGTTGTTCGGCACACTGTGTAGGCAGTGTATTTACACACTGCTCGGCACACTGTGTAGGCAGTGTATTTACACACTGCTCGGCACACTGTGTAAATACACAAAACCATAAATATTTCACAATTCGTAGCCATTTTTAGAGTGTTTTTTTGGTTTATATCTATTATTGAGGTTATGTTTTGTTGAAAGGGTAAGTTTCTTTGTATGATGTTTTTTTCTTTAAACATAAAACTACCGAGAGACACGACGTGTTTCCTATGCCGTATGATGGGTTATGAATTGGCCCGAAACATGTCGAGGCAATCTCGATATAAAAACTTGATTTTGTCCGTTTTATATCACTATTTTTTTTTTTCATTACAATACTTAAGTTTTCAACCGGCTCTTTTTCAAAATCACACCTGCACCAAGTCGCAACAACCGCGCTGTATCAACGAGCGAGACACAGCGGAAGGGGTTAGATTTTTCACAAGCGCGAGCGGGACAGAGTGATCGTTTCTTCGTTTTTGGATTTATAGCAGCGCCTCCCCGTTAGTTTTATCTGTATCGGTGCGCTATGGAGCTATCGCGCGCGCGAGTCACCATCTGCTGGCTTGCGCCTGCGCCGCCCCACACGAGGTGCTTTCCTGGGGCTTTTGGACTTGCCCAAATACTTTTCCCTGGTCAATTTACTAGAAGTCTCTCTGGTCAATTTACTAGATGGTTCACTGCAAGATTTTTTCTGTATTGGTGCTCATCCAAGCATTAGAAATGCTGAAGTTAAATCTATCCAAAAGCTTCTCGGGAATAACCTCTATTTCACCCGTGGATGTCAGAGACAACCAGGTTTACTTAAGCTTTAGGCGACAGGCTAACAATCTCTTACTATTACAATCACGCCTGTATTCCCGAATGGGGTAGGCAGAGGAAACGCTACAGACAAAACCATGACTATTTTACTTTTCATGGCCACTTCTAGCATTTTTTTGAGTTGGTGGGTATAATAGTGACAGGTTGCTAGCCTGTCGCCTAAAATATACCCCTAACTCCTTAGTCGCCTCTTAGGACTTCCACGGAAGAAATGGAGAAGTGTTATACCACTATACTCGAAAATTCAACCAATTTAGTCTAGACTAAACTGGAATTTGATAGTACGCTCAAGCCAATTGATTTTTGACCACAGTAGAACCTATTTATAGCTAACCTCTTAGCGACATCGTATCGATCTGCACAGGAAATTTTTATTGCGTCGATCTGCGGTGGGTCAAAATCCGAAAGCATAAATATAACAAATATCTACGGAATAACTTAAAGGCTCAATTTACTTATTTAAAACTGTAAATTCAATGACAAACCGCTTAATTTTTTTTCATATTATTAAAAAAAATCGGTGTGTTAAACTTCCTCAGATTCACAATACTTAAAGGATAATAATTGCGCCCTGTGTGCATTGATCTCGAGCTAATGATACACTGATTAACAATATTCGGGTCCGATAGCAGTGAGTTACTCGCGGGGGGCGGGGCGAGGCGCGATGCTAGATTGCGTTTGCGCCGATTTATGCCAACCTCTCCGTATTAACTGATAATACCTACTAAATATGCCATTATTATATGCGAAACAAATACTCTCACAGTTGCGATCACACCGGCGATAGTTGCTTGTTTTTATTTATTGCTGGGAAAGGAATTTGGATCGAGATTGCGTGCTATACGCAGTTGTATATGTCCGTGTGTGATGTATGTTTTAGTGCTCTACTTGATTCTACGGCGAAGAAAAACTACATTTTAGACCTAGGTATAGGTTTGCGACTTTCACTTTTCTTACTTTCAGTACGGTCATCTCTCAAATATCTAATAAATTTGTGTGCTATACGCACTGGTATTCCTCGGCGAAGAAAAACTACATTGTAGATACGGGTGTAAACTGCGGACTTTCACTTTTCTTGCTTTCAGTACGGTCATCTCTCAAATCTATACTAATATAATAAAGCTGAAGAGTTTGTTTGTTTGTTTGAACGCGCTAATCTCAGGAACTACTGGTCCGAATTGAAAAATTATTTTTGTGTTGGAAAGACCATTTATCGAGGAAGGCTTTAGGCTATATGTATAACATCACGCTGCGACTAATAGGAGCGAAGAAACATTGAAAAATGCGGGAAAAACGGGGAAAATTAGTCACCATTCCACGTGGACGGAGTCGCGGGCACATCTAGTATCTAATAAATTAACACATGAAATTGGCACTAAATTCACACAAAACGAAGAAAGGATTATACCGACCGTTGATTAAAAAAAAATCGTATCTCAAAATAATATATTTCCTGACTTTTTCACCGTAAACTAAGCTAATTAAATCTAACAGAACTGTGTTTTTATTTTTTTCATTTTTTTTATTAATAACAGAAATACATAGTATGATAACATCGTATGTTAGAGTTTCAAGTGGAATGTTATGTAAAATAAAATACGTTCTCGACTTACAACACCTTGAACATTGTACAAACTAGATGAAGTCATTATTGTATTGTTGGAAGAACATGGCATCAAGAGTTACTATCTTATTCCGTCGAATTATCTGTAAGTTTATTTAGCTGTAACTGATGATACGATTTTACTTGTCAATAAAATCTCACGTTATTTGTTAATTAATTACTGGGGATTGCGGTTTTCTGACTTGAAGAATATTCGCTAACGCATTCGAAATCAAAATAAAACGTGAACTAGAATATTTTTTGTGTATCTTACCTTGATTATAATGTTAAATTATTGAAAATAATAAAACTAAAATCTTTCAAATGTAGTAACACATGTTACGATAGTTTTCCACTTGTTGATTTCGTTAATTTATGGTATTATGTTATAGTTTCTGCAGTTACGATAATGTTTGATTAACAATTTTTTAACATTCGCAGTCGTAACTTTGACTAAATTAGAAACAAACATTTTTTGAAACAAAATGACATAACAAAACTGTAGATTAGCTATTTTACAGCTAATTGACACCGATTTTAATTTTTTTTTCACTAAAAACACCATAATACTGAGACTAAACGGAACGAAAATCGTTTTTGTGCTCTCCTGAAAACCCACGTTTTGTAGTTACGATTTTTTTGTAATCAACGGTCGATACACACGTTGTTGTCGTTAATTTAGTCACAGTCATATCTGCTTTTGCAATATTTGTCCCTCTTTTTGACATTTAATTTGCCTTCACTCGTTGAGTATGTGGGGTTTTCGGTTTACAAGCCAAATAACTGTAATTACGACATTGTCATCTAATAGAAGAACTCTTAACTCGTCAAACTGAAAAATATATGATAAATAGGCATGTGTACTGGTTTCACACATATCATTGTAATTAGTCCGTTCGTTAGGTTATAGAAAAATGTAAGGATTACATACATACATACATATTCTCACGCCTGTATTCCCAAGAGGGGTAGGCAGAGCACAAGAATTGAAAAATCCAGTGCCACGTTTAGCAATGTGAGGATTGTGTTTATCAAATAATCTAAGTAACGGACTAATGACATTAAGTTTATTCTCAGGACAGGAAAATATGTACAAAACAAAAACAATTAAAATTATATACAACTAACTTAAAAACTAAACTTAAATATAAACTATATTTAAAACTTTATTAAGAGCTGGCAGCTTCCTCGCTCAATGCATCAGCATTGCGATACAGCGAGGAAACGCTGCCAGCGTCTTTGGAATCAAATAATTAAACATCGACAAAGGTATCAAACGTCACGCCTTGGTAAAAATTTTACCACGTAGTGACGTCACTCGAAAGTTCAGAGCACTGTATCCTCGTGATTTCTTGCTTGTCAACAATAAAAAGACGTTTACAATGTTTTTTGATTATCTCTCTAACGAACTAAATTGTTTTTTTTTGTCACCTACCCAATTGTCGACGTTCTTTTGTCTTAAACATTGAAATGTTCAGTTATATTTTAATTTATTGTTAACTTCCGCAGCTACCCAGAGCTGTAAAATCCCTCACGCAACAGGTCCAACAGGGTATCCCGAGCCTGCGTACTATCAGTCCTATCACGCATGTCCTTTGTTAAAGCGGAATAAAGCCAATTTATAAATTCGTCTACAACACGAGCATCATTAATTATGTTGCTGGCTGGGTGGCTGAGAAAAACTTACTCCACTCATTTTGCTATCATTACAATCATCCACCGTCCTTGTTATACCACCATTGCCTGTAGCAGACCATTGCGAAAAAATCAAGTAACCACCAGAGTCTTCGCAAGTGGATTGCGTCTCAGTTGCTTAGCGTGTAAGGTTTATTTTGTATCAAGTAGGTTTGGTAGTTGCGTCGTTGTTAACTGATAGGTTTTGATCCTGTCTCCTTCTATTGTTTTGTACGGCAGCCTCCCCAGCGTTAATGGTGTTATCTTGCCCCTCGAATGCAGCACCTCTCCGTATATTTCTTTATCTTGTCCGCTCTGTTGGCGGTTACCAACAGTTTGTTTTTTACTCATTTGCTAATTTCGAAAATGAGAAGGCGCCCGCGATCCAATCGCCGATCGTAGATTTAGGTGCGCGCATTAATAAAATTAACGAATGTTTTTTAAATTAATTGAACGTCGTACTGGGAAACTGTTATCACGCATTAAAGCTCTTCCCGGTACTGTCTCCCTGGTATTTTGCGGGGATATTTATTGCTAAGCGGCCGGATACTTAAGATTTTAGTCATTTCAATCGTTTTTTCATTGAACTCAAATTTAATGGTAAACTTTAAGACTTGAAAAATAAAGTAAAAGTGAACGTAAAACCTGATAACTGTCACATATAGGTAAAGAGAGATGAGACAACGGCGGACCTTTACACGCTAAATTTGGGATGGATCAGTGACTAGGATACATAAATGAAAAACAAACATTTCAGACCTTACGAATGGATCCTTAAACTATAATCTCTCTTAACTTGAAATCTAAACAACATGCTAGAAGTTACAACGAACCGTTAAATAGACATGGTTTTATCTATGCAGTGTTTCTGGTGTATAAATGTATTATAATACTACTTGGAGGACGTGAGGCCTCTGCCTTTGCCCAGCAGTGGGATACCGACCCAGGCTAGATATAATAAAATTATAATACCATACTTATTTATGGTATTAGCATCCAAACACAAATACCTCCATCAGCCGTGTTTCAACGGCTTCAAACTTTCTAGATATAACTTTCCAGGCATATGGCAAAACAAACAGTCGAATGCGCAATACTCGCAACTTCCCAAGATTGTTTACATTAAATTACTACATTCATTTGTGAGTATTTCTTGAAAGTCGAGGTAGATTGTTCTACTTGCAGCCTTTAAATGTTTATCGCTACGTTATTCTCGATTTTACTATCTGCTGATCTGTATTAATTTACGCCGATACAGATAAAACCAATGTTGAAACTTACATACATATACACAATACATATAGGTACATCGCAATATTTAGTATTTTCAAATGCGTCAGACGCCACACGAAACTTTACCTAGAAGTAGACAAGATCATATTTCAAGAAACTTTTAGTAATTTAAAATTTTAATAGTGACAGTTTGCTAGCCTGTCGCCTAAAGCGTAATTAAACAAATTTTCCTACATTGAGGATAGAACCTATAGAGTACTAATGTCATCTTGGTTGTTCGGAAATTATTCCGCAAAACAATTGAAGTGATCGCTGTGCTCTTATTGGCCGGTCCAAGATCGCGCGTAACGCTAGTGCCTTTTTCTCTACGGTTATTGGCTCTGTACAGTTTCTGTGACAGTGACGGTGACGTTTAGTATGTTGAAATCAACAAACTATTTGCGGACCGGGGTTGCGAACATTGTTTCTCTATAGGTTCTATCCTCTATGTTTTCCTAAGTCGCCTCTTACGACGTCCGCGGAGTAAATTAAAAGGCGTTATTCCAAACCCGACACCACACAGCAGCTGCCAGATCAACTCACGTCATGTTACATTTCAGTCTAAACTAACTTACTTCCATAGACGCCGTAGATGCCGTAGACGGACCCAAGAACGTTTAGCGAAAGGAGGAGGATTGGTTTAACGATATAAATAACCTACTCGACTTTGTAGTTTTAAGGCCATGAGGACTAAACAATCCCAAAACACCCCGACGTAGAAGGAACCCATCCTACTAATATTATAAATGTGAAAGTTTGTGAGTATGTTTGGATGTTTGGATGTTTGTATGTTTGTATGTTTGAATGTTTGGATATTTGGATGTTTGTTACTCTTTAACGCAAAAACTACTGAATGGATTTTAATGAAACTTTCCAGTAATATAGCTTATACATCAGAATAGCACATAGGCTACAATTTATAAAGATTTTGTTAGAATTTTCCAAAATATGACAATAAATGTCGAGAAAGTAGGAAAAAATCTACTATCTGCTGGCTATTCTGGCGGGCGCTTCCTACTAATAATTCCGAAATCTCTTCTTTGTTAGCCCGAATTTAACGCGTGCGAAGCCACGGGCAAAAGCTAGTTACGAATAAACTTCCAAGGGAAGTCAGGTCATTGATTTAGCAGAATCAGACAAGTCAAGATCAAAAACAAACTTTTGTCAATATTAACGTATCATGGCGATGATATTCCTCAAATTCTCCCCTTAAATCTCGCAAACCCCGAGCCGCAAGAGGAGCGCCGGCGCAGCCCGCGGCGGGGGCGGGGCCGCCGCGGCGCGGCCACCCCGGCGACGACGCCCCACCACTCACCTATATTTAGACGGCTTCATTGTCTGCCGAGGGTAATGTAGGAAATAAAGTTATTTAAAAGCCAAAGTGACTATACTGCATAGATGTTCATAGGTGAAGCTCCAGACTGACAGCGGAAGCGTGGCGGCGCCACTGTGTGATGGTATCGGTTTTCGTAACAAGACCTTCCGATTTTATACATACCTACTTAGTACTTACATCACGCCTATGTTCCCAAATGACAAATCCATGAGTATTTCACGTTTCGTAGCAATTTGAAAAATGTTTTTTAGGTTTTAAGTTAAGAAGTGAGTAACAGGTTGCTAGCCTATCGCCTAAAATGTACCTTTAACCTATGTGTACGAAAAGGAGAGTGTTATCTTAAACCCAATACCATACGGCAAACGCAGCGGACAGTAAAAAAGCTTTTCGTTCATACCACCGCGCCGCTCCTTTTCCGCTGTCAGCGCGTTGGGAGCTTTTAACATTAGCTGGCTTAGCATGGCAGGACTTAACCTGACACTGTCAAAAAGTTATGTATTCATGCCACGTGCGAGTCGACTAGCGCGCGTTGCCTTGCTAGGCCAACAGGGAATGACAATACTTACTGTTTATTTTAGAATCGAAACCGAAATTTTGGGCGCTGATATTCATACATCTCCAAAATTTAAGGCCTCTGGGTTGCAATCTGTTTGACACTGCGGATATATTGTATGTATATGGGTGATGGTCATAGCCGCGAGCCTCACTCATAATGAAAAATACAAATAACTCACATCTCAAATCGAGTTTAGTCTGTAGCCCTTCTAACACCTAAGATGTCGAGCTAAACTCGAGAAAAGACGAGAGTTATCCGTATTTTGCTTTATTTGTGCCTAGCTTATGATTGTAAAAAGACAAAGGACCCCGGGGGTTACTAACACAGTAAAAATTAAATTGCCATAGAAATTGACAGTAATAATAATTTACGTTCTCACGGTACTAGAAACAAATGCTAGTCCAATTCAATCTCTAACTATGCTAATGGTATTAAGAATTAAACAGTTACCATATCAATAATTAATATCCAATCAGATCGCGGAACAATACCATCGGCGCGCGAGTGCGACCTCATTACGGTGCGTGTGCGCAGACTATGTTGTGACAGTAGTTCCGTTTAGTATTGTTCAATCACTAAAAAAAAAGTGTAAAAATGTTATGAGAGGGGGTGAAGGAAATTGTGTTTTTCTGCGAGATTATCTCAACATATTTTGCCATCATCGGGAGCAACGCGCCACTGCTACAGATATCCGTTTCATTTCACTATCAGTGAGTCTCACGGTAGTTTTTTTTTTTGTTTTTCTTCGAATCTAATTCAAACATCTATTTTTGCCTAACAGGTAGGTATAAGAACAGAGCTCCTTCTCGTGTCTGTCCCGGTGTATATTTGAAAAAGATTACAAAAGAATGCGTGTCACGAAAGTTGGTACTAAGTAATCAATTTTAGGAAGCGTCACGTTTAAAGAATTGTATGTGTATTTTACTTGTCGTGAATCTCCATGCATGCCGAAATAGCAAATTGCATATAACATACGAAACAACGACTTTTCTATTCAGAATACATGCAGCATTGCATAGACACAAAAAATAGAACTATCTACGGAATAGAGAAACGTACATATCGAAATACCCCATATGCCTTTATAATCCGGTAGTTTATTAACGTTAAAATAAATAAATTAAATAAATAAACGTGTGTACCTATACGAAGCCATGGGCAGAAGGTCGTCAGTTGCTAAACTGAACGCACTGTATATGTAACCCTAATACGTTGTAGGTTAGGGCTCACATGTGATTTCACCGCGTTATCTCGCCCAATACATCAATGGCTTGTCCAGTATTGTTAGCGACGCTCGGATCCATTGTGGCTGCGTTGCGTCGGATAGTGATGGGCCATTTGTCTCTAGCTGAACACAGAGATTGATACGGTTTTAGGGTTTCGTGTGTAACCAGCCTTAGATTGGCCGCGAGTAGAGTTGCGCGCGAGATAGACTGTGCCTGTCACTGTCTTACTATAGACGTCAGATAGAGACGAGAGGTGCTAAACTTACTGCCTTAATTGTTGGTATAAGCTTCGATCATCAGTACAACTAGACTACTAGACGGCCGGTTGCCTTCAAAATCTAAGCTGAATTCTGTGGGATTGAATGTTTTTTACAGCTTAATTTTTTTACTAGCCAACAGAGGAAAGAGGTTTATTATGCATTGAAGTTAAAATTCCTTTGTGAAAGTTAATAATCACCATTACAAACAACACGAAATACAACAAGTGATAAGTGAAAAACAGTAAGTAACTTTTAGAAATGAAAAATCATACGTCAAATAGCTCAGTCTACATTTTAACGAATCTACTGCAGCGTCCAATGACAAAAAAATGTTGTTGACATTCTGTACTGTATTTAAATCAGCATTTTATCACGAAGCCGGGACTGGTCGCTAGTATAATTTTAATTACATCTAAAAAGCACTTTTCAGTTGACTATACCATAGAGTCACATCGATTCGCCCATCACTAGCAGCACTGTGAACGATTGAGGTACTTACACCACAAAGCTTTTGTTACATAACGTTTGGCTAAATAGTTACAAAATATAGCGGAGGATTACCGGTCGATAGCTTAGCAGTATTGTTGCTCGAGTGCCCTGAATGGGACCGAAGCGAATTGCGAGGTAGATCGATTTTGTTCTAGATTAGGCAACTTAAATTGGGTGGAACTGTGATGAGTGTTATGCGAATATTCGGAAGACGTGAAACTGTCAAGCTGCAAGTACTTTTTGTCTTGACAATCGTGTAAAGATTAGCTGGTAGAGAGAAAAAGAGAGATTTTCGCCATTGACGACTTTTCATGAAAAAATTCACAATTGAAAATTTTATTTCTGTTCGAAGTTGCTATGAGATATTAAATGTTAGGCGGATGTGGAACTATCAACTACCAAGTACATACTTTTTTTTGTCATAACAAACGTTTAAAGATTATCTGGCAGAGACAGTGCCTGTCGCAATTGGCGACTTTTAAAAGAACTGTGAATTTTATTTATTTTCCTTAGCGGTGTCAACATTTGCGGTAACGCCTTAGCTTTAATAAAACCTGGGGGGATTCGTCCATTAAAATTGTAATCTTAAACGAAACGGCGTATAAACACGAGTATACGCATACCGATGCAGGACGCAATGCTGAACAACTTACATTGGCCCACATTAGCCACTTAGTAAATCTTAAGTGCCTTGGCTACAAGCTAAACAAGCCCTACGCAACATTTCTAACACTAAACTCTGCACACTTTAACCCTTACTACATGCTGTAGCGGACTGCGTTGGATATACGAGTATCATTACTTGATCAACCTATTTTAAGACCGTGTATAAGACCTATTTTAAGGCTCATATGGTGTCGGGTTCAGAATAACATCTCTCCATTTCTTCTGTGGATGTCATAAGAGTGAATGTCGTTAAAGGCGACTAAGGAAATAGGTTTAGGAATGCTTTAGGCGATAAGCTAGCAACATGTCACTATTCTACCCACGGGCGTAGCCAAGATTTAGTTTCGGGGGGGGTTTTACCAAAAAAAAATCGGCCAAGTGCGAGTCGGACACAAAAAAAATCACGATTGTTGTATGGGAGCCTGAACTTTTCTGGCTACGCCCATGATTCTACCTCTTCCATCTGTTTTGATAGCAAAAAATATGCTAGAAGCGGTTGCGAAGCGTGAAATAGTCATGATTTTGTCAGTGTCGTGTTTAATTGTGATCTTCCTACACCATTTGAGAACACAGGCGTGATTATATGTAAAAGTCCAGCGGAATTTCTTAATTACACTTTTCCATACAAAACTACGGTCCCATTTTACGTTAAGCATTTTACTTTGTTAGTTCGAGGGCTCGAGAACTATTCAACTTTATCAATTACTCACACACCTCTCTTTTTCTTTCGGGTGCCGTAAAAAGCGACTAACGAAATAGGTGAAGGTATGCTTTAGGCGACAGGTTATCTGTCATTATTATACCTGCCAACTCAAAACCTAAAAAAAATGTGCTAAAAGTCACCACGTAACTTGAAATAGGCATGGTTTTGTCCTAGAGTTTCGTGTGCTCTGCCTACCCCATTTGAAAATACAGCCGTGATCGTCTTTTTTCTTCTAATTTTTAAATTATGGTGGCATTTGCGGGCTTTAATATACACATACGAGTATGTAGTATACATATGTAACCAGTCAGCGGGTAACCGAGCAGACAAGGCCTTGCTTAGTTTAAGGCATGATGTCCCCACCAATCTGTCAATTAGGCGGCATTCCTGTCCTGTGACCCGCGCCTACGCAACCGAGGATGACTAACCATTGTTTCTAAAGAGCCTCTAGTAAATGCCATACTGGATTTAAGACGGAGTCGGTGACATATGCTGTTTGGAGCTACTAAAGTGCCGATGCCTAAGGAATTAAAATTTATTATTTATTTATTTATTGAGTAAAATGAATGTGGATGAAGCAAAAGAAGTATGTTAGGACCGTAGCAAGTGGAACAAAGTGGTCTCTGCCTACCCCTATGGGAAAGAGGCGTGACTGTATGTATGTATGTATGTATGTATGTATGTATATATGTAAAATAAGTAGGTATGTGGAAAATCAATAAGTAATAGTAGAGTAATAGTAATAGATAAGTATAGTATCGATAATATGTGATGAGTACTTTGTACTTCACATTATTTTTGTGCTTACAGTGATGGGTATTTTTATACAACAGGTTATTTGGAATTTGTTACATCAATAAAATTTCTAACTCAAAATTAAATTTGTCCATTCGAGTATTGCAAATTATAATAAGTACCCAAATGGTCTTGACTTGACAGTGAGAAATTGAGTATTTTTAAGTTAATTGACAAAAGATTTGATTGGATTTCACTATACTGTGTATGCAATTTTGACCTCGCTATAATCTTAAAATGTAAGTGGGAATGTCGGCTTTACGATTTCGCAGTTAACAAGTGTATTGTAGCAATGATAAATATTTTATAAAAGACAAAACGTGCCAGGGACATACATACTGACAACTCCGTAAACAACGCGTCGGGGAGATGTTCCAGTAAGATTCTTTGCTCAGTAATAAATGTCAGTACTATTAAACACATTAGAATATTAGATCGCAATCAGCAATGTTTATTAGCTTTATATCCTCCAGCCAGCCGTATCCAACGGTAATCGATGATTAATTAACTTTAATTAAACGTTGAACACGTCAAACCCGTTGATAACTCGCCGTAATCCTTGTTAAGCGCAAACTCCGCTGATCGACTCGAGACAGCCCGCGACGTGACTCGCGATACATTAAGATAGCATTACATATTTCGCCACCTATACGCGTACGTACTCATAAGTACCTTAATGGCTTCATTACACGACCGCCTACATTATGCTAATAGAACCCGCTCCGGGTTATTATATCATCCAGGCACGCGATACGCATTTTAAAAACAGAACATTTTTAAAATCGCCCCCCGCCGCGACGCGCTCGCTTCAGACGACTCTGATTGGCAGAGTGAGTGACGTACGCTGTCCTTATTGGTCGATAAGATTTGACAGATAAAACCCGGCGGCCCACATAAAAGACGATGTGTCGCTTCCCGGGCATTTTGGAGTTGTAAAAATTTCAAAACGGTATCGCGGCAACAGAAAGGTCTATCTGCCGGGCCGTATCACATGGGAATGAAAACATCTGTCGACGTTTTGTTATGTCTGGATCGTTTTTTACGTGCGCGAGCGCATTATGAAGTGGTAAGACGTCGTAGTTTTGTTTGGATTGTGTAATAGTGAGGTCGATCGCCCCCGGCGCGTGTCAAACATTGTTACGGGCCCGAACGGGTCCGGCGGCGGTCGCGAGTCGAGGGCCCTTCGGTCATTATCGGGCCTTATGATAGGGCACTTGGCCTGCAAACTCCTGCTCAATGGGGTCAACGACTCAGGCTCCGCTCTCAATCGAAAGGCTTACTGAAACTGCCTACTTAGCCTGTCTCGGTAGGGCTTTCGGCTTTAATTATACTTTTGTATGTACTTACTTTCCGAAATGATAGCATTATTTTATTAGGTTCCTGGACTGTAGTCTAGTTAGAAAACGAAAGATTTTGTTAAGGCAAAATGACGTGCATTGCGCTACTAGGTAAGCATGGATTTTCCTGGTTAGATACTATCTTGGTGTTCATTAACAGTACGTCAGACTGCTGACTCAAACGTCTAATTAACCTCAAGCTAGTATTCAATCAAAATTAATCCGAGACGGGCCAAAAAACTTTTTGTCGAAGCATTTTATTGTAACTCTGTCAATATCAATACTTATAAAAACGCATTCACGGCCTAACAATAAGACGCTGCGCAGACGACAGACTTGTGCGATCGAGTCTGCGGAGCAATAAAAATTCTGAATGGAAACTGTCTGCGCGCCATTCAGAGATTTTATTGCTCCGCAGACTCGATCGCACAAAAGTCTGTCGTCTGCGCAGCGCCTAAGGCGAAAAAAAATCTGAAACAAGGTGATTGCCCTACCTGAGTTTCCAAATTCTACGAGTAAAATGAAAATGCCGTTGCTATTCCATTTTTTTAAAGCATCAAGCGTCTAGCCAATGCGCTGAGGCCGCTAAAAAAATACAAAAAAATTGTGATATAGTTAGTCGGCTCTTGCGCGCACTACAGATGCGCAGGCTTATGCGCCTATAATTTTCTGAGGTCTCTAGTTAGTTAAACCTGTCACTATTATTACCTCTGTCATCTGTTTTCAAACCGGAAGTTATGCTGAAAGTGGCTTCGAAATAATCATACTTACGACCATGTAACGATTTGTATGCTCTGCCTATCCCATTTGTGAACAAACCTTATTGTACGCCAGCTACACAGTGACAGCCATAGTCTATCTCGCGCGCGACTCGTGCTAATCCAGCTGTTTAGAGTAACACATTTTCATAATGTCGTCAAGAGCACTTAGCGTACTACTATAGCTGAAGGAATTATCCTGTTCCTAGTGTTACGAATCTACTTCTTCACCAGGTGGTCGTTTCTGCTCCTTCTCGCCATGCATCGAGCAAGTCCAGCGCACCTGCTTGGCGCTGAAGGACCAGGGGTTCCAAGAGCTGGTGACCATGGAAGTCCTGCAGACCGAAGTCAAAGTTTCGAGGAGAACCGTCCCAGTGAGAGACCTGTCGTTCTTGAAGCATAAGGTTAGTGTTTTTTTATTCTGATAGTTGTTTTTTTTTAAACAGACATAATAATAAACACTCTGATTAGTAATATTTTGGTGCCGCCAATGGGAATGCTGATTCGCTTGAAAATGTATCACATTCATTTGAACACATACTTTTTGGTTTAACATAGGTCATCAAACATCCGAAAATTGGGCCTTGTGATGTCACATAAAGAAATATGGTTGTAACGCTTCGCAGTCTTACCCGGATCATACCTACGAGTTCTTATGACTCTAGAAACGGCATTATTACCTTTACCACAGGTTTAGATACATAACACCAACCAACGTATAATCCTCATGCATAAATACAATTTACCTAGCAAAAATCGTGCTCCCCTTGGGAGTTATATCCGCCAATTTTACACGAACATCGTCGATTTCAAAATTAAACTCGAAACTCACAATATTCCCTATTCCTTAAACGGCAATATATCTTCGTTTGCAATTGCTTCTAATTAAGAAAGTGAGCGAATGTGGGTTACTCCGCTGACCTCTGCGGCTGACACATTAAGTTAACTAACTTATAGGTACGGGGAGCGTATTCGGAGATTCGGGCGATATAAGAGTGATGGTAGTACTATATGACGTAAAAATGATTGTTTTATGAAAAAAATTGGTCACCTAATCGTAAAATATTGCTGAGATACGTTAATTAATAAGCAAACACATCGCGAAGCTAAAAGAACAATACTGAAGGGCTTGGACGTAAAATGTTAATAGATAAATGTCATTAGACAATTCACAGCGACTGATCCAGTTCCAAATTAGACAAAGCCTATGGATACTAGACAAACGGATAAAGATACATAGTTACTGATACAGATAAACATGTGAGGATATTTCGGTACAATACAATAGATTAAAATGTATGTCGAAAATTCAATCATAATTAACTCAAATTGTAACGACAAAAATAGCGTCAATGAATGAAAAAAAAACATTAGTATGTGTTTTACTGTCACCTACTTTTACTCAGCCCAGTAACGATCAAAACATTTACAAAAAAAACTAACCCTACGCCCTACACTGTTACATTTACAGATCACTAACTAGATACCAATTCAACAAACAGTTACCAATCATTATGCTTTTACTGCAGCTTCTATATCGCCTACAAGATCCGAATAGGGCTGTTTCAACGCGGATCTATCGTACCAGTAATTGACAGACTACTCGATGCTTGCGACACACGTTGCTTATGCATGGATGGGATGATCCAAATTAGGCGATGTCGTAACTATCATCGTTTAAGTAACTATCATGGTTTACAGTTCGTTAAAGTTTGGTTAAAGTTGAACAGCTTTGAAAATCGTAGGTGTGATTAATGTTAGGCGTGGCAGTTCTCGCTAAAGTAGCAAAATGGCTAAGCTACTGTAAAATAAATAATAACTGAAAAACAGTAAAACTGTGACAGTTTTCAGCGTGGTGTCGGGTTTAGAATAATACGTCTCCATTTATTCCATGGGTATAGCAACATAAATGTGAAATAGTCATGGTATTGAGTATGTTTCGTTTCACGTGCTGTCTTGGACATAAAAGCGTGATATTTATGCATGCATGTATGTAAACAACAAAGTTAGTGGGCTTGATGAATGAGACGCAAATAACTTGACAGGAATGCTCTTTATTTAACTTTAATTAGCTTTTTATTTAACTTGTAACGATGTTTGAATCTACGCACCCGACTGACGACACTTCATAATCATAACCGAAAACTTCGAACCGAAACTTTCGAATTCTAAGTAGATTAAGCCGTAAAAACTTTTACTAGAATTCTATATCAACGTGCAAAGTCTTGGAATGTGTTTTAAACTAAAAAAAAAACCTTTAAACATAAAACTACTATGAGCATGAGCATCACTTATTACCTATAGTGAAATAAAACGGATACCTACACTCACTTCTACCGCAGTAGCGCGTTGTTCCCAACTATGGGTTACGAATTGAACTGAAACATGTTGAGCTAAAAGTAAGCTTAAGTTTAGTGTCTGTCAACGAATAGAGTAACAGAAGTAGATACCTTTATACTTTATACAAACGTGAAAATACAATAGATAGAGACTAGTGTCGCCGACACAACGAATTGCGATTGGCTAAGGCGTTGTCACCGCCGTTTTATTACCAGCGTTTTTAGTCTTGGTCAGGCTTTGCGTCTGCCCTATAAAATGTATGATCTAGCATAGCCAATAAACACGGCCATCGTCATTATAAACCAACTCCGATCTACTTCAAAACCCATTGCAGCCTTTTCTCACGCTCCCATACAAATCAATCAGGCGGATTGATCCGGCCTCGCCAATCACTCGGCCATTTTAGTGCCCCATACACTTCTGGGTAGGGTATACTTCAATCTACGTCTAGCCCCTGACGTATGGAAGGCCCTATTTTTACAAAGTATTGAGAATGTTGGGCGCTTTTATCCTGGCCGCTCATTGAACAGATGCCCAAGAGCATGCAATAAAGAAGGGGTGGTGTGATGAAGGCGAGCCTTTGACTATTGGATAGCTGGGTATTATAAATAGAGATTGTATGAAAAATCGAGGGTTATTTTGGTTATTATTATGGTTCTGAGTATGATCCAATTTTTCCAACTTATCCGGAATTATTACTTTATTATATTACGCAATTATACCTTGAAAGAAAACGAACAAAAATTAATAATGTTTACAATATGACCACCTATTGACTTACGTGCTACAGTCTTGTAATATGCATATTGGCGAATAAATTAATATGAATATGAATTTAATTAGATTCGATTCAAGATCTCACCTAAGTTAAAGGATTAATTTATAATTCATACAAATCGCCCTACTATAGCAGTATTGACCTCTAAAGTTTGAATTCAAACTAGTCTTTACGTATCTTCTTTTTATCCAAAAATCTGTTCCTTTCCATAGGCTTTCAGTTAGGTACCAAGGCTCAGATGTGTTCCCAATTACCGACGTGTGTAGTTGGATACCAGGCCATTCATACTAGCAGCCCATTCATAGTTGACGTGAAGACTTGCGCACTTAAAAGGACTTCACTTGGATCTAACTGATTTGTACATGTATTTCATACATACCATACATTAAGCCTGTATTCCAAAATGGGGTTGACTACCGACTATACGAAACGTTACACACTTCTAGCATAATTTTAGGTTTGAAAATTTTAGATATAACAGTGTAATAGTGGCCGGTTGCTACCCTGTCGCCTAAAGTATACCTAAATCTATTTCCCTAGTTGCCTCTTACGACACCCTAGAAAGAAACGGAGAAGAAAAGGGAGGAAAGTGGCCTGAAAAATCTATCAAAGTGATTTTCTCTCATATTCCCCATACTAAGTGTATCGAGAATTATAGTAATGGAAGGAAGCCTGTTGATTTTATCGGCGGTTGATAAGCGAAATGAGTTAAGCGACATTTTTTAGATATTGAGTTAAATACTTGATAAAAATCAGCAACTTTTGCTGATAAGACAAAATTAGACATCTTACTATTTAAAAAAAAAGTCGCATAACCCATTGCGTCTTTCAAGAGTCGATATGTTGTTGTTGTACTTTTCTCCCACTGGAATTAAGAACAATGCAGAATATACCACAGATAGTGTAATGGCAAAAAATACTCATTGGAGACACATCACTATTGTAACCACTTGTAACCTTTAAAATTTCAACGGAATTTTATTAAGTTTTCTCTGGAATCCAAAGGTAAACCTAGATATGATTAGTGCAATAACATTATATTCAATACAACCGGTATCAGCAATTGCGGCGATGCCTTGTGTTTATTTAAAAATGCGTGAGGTTTTGACAGTTCATTCAAAATTTAAAATAAACAGAGTACAGGACAAGTAAAGTAGGCTTCAAGAGGACAAAACGAGTTGGTCCTTCGCGATTTGGAACGCTCCGAATCGGGCAATTAGGTACGGCGCAGTGATTTATCACATGTCGATAGACTTAGTTTGGCCGAGCTCGGAGATTTATGTGCGCCGCCCGGGACATTATATTGCAATCAAAAACATTACGTTTAATAGGTACACGTCGGAGTTGGGTTTCTATATTTACGGGGTAACTCAATCAATTGAGTTCTGGATTGCACTTGTTGTATGAGAAGAACAAGTACGAACAGTAAGAACAAGTTGAATTAATATTGCCTTTTACTTATGAAATGGCGATTTTTCTCAGTTTTTCTTCTGGCGCTTATATAAATAGTTTTGTTCCTATTTCGATACGTGAACAAGCGACATGTTATTGGCCATGCATTTTATCACTGTTGTATCAAACGCCGTAAGGTTACCAATTCAATTTTAGAAACAATTCTGGCGGTTATGTGTTCTTAAATTTTCGATTTTCTCATTCCTTTCTGTCCTAGGAACTTTTTCTTGACAATAAGAAACATAACAAAAAAATAAAAAAAAATGTGAAATTGGTCCAAGACGTACACGCGTGATGCCTTGACCAAGAGAAACAATTACTTTTATATGTCTAGATAAAAGAGCAATACTCAAGCTACAAAACATCGTCAGTCATATTTGTAATAAAGTGTAAATCGCCAAGTTACGTCGCTTATCGATTTCGCCGACATTATCGTTTTGCGTTCAGGAACGTCACGCGCGTCGTTTGTCGCGAGCGGTCACGCTCGGAAACCAGTAGCCGACGTAGAGATGTCAATGGTAATATTTATCGATTAATTTATTCAATGCGGGACATAAAGTAATCGATTGTCGCTTAGCTTGTCCATTGCCTTTGAATAGACATCAACGCGCTCTTTAATAGATAAGAGTTATTTACTTGTATGTTATTCATTGAAACTAAAACTTCACTCTAAGAAAAATTACAGCACAAGTCACGTTAAACATGCATAACTATATCACGTCCGTATTCCCAAATGGGGTAGGACCCGGTAGGCAGAGCAAACAAACCGTTACAAAGTCCAAACCGCGACTGTTTCGCGTTTAGAAACTACTTCAAAGCATAGTTTTTAGGTTTTAAGTTTTGACTTACAATAGTGACGGGTTGCTAGCTTGTCGTCTAAAATACACTTTAACCTCCTTTCGCCACTTCCGACATCCACAGAAGAAATGGAAAGGTGTTCTAAACCACAGGGGTCACGTTATAATCTGGTCCTATTACCTATGTGTTGCCGCCAAGTCAGACTACTTAAGCAATAAAGTTAAATCTGCAGATAATAAAACGAAAGCAGTTTGGAATGTCATAACTTCAGAAACAGGTAAAACAAAACTACGGGATTGTCAATTCAAGTTAAAACTAGATGATCGTATTGTGACCACAGATTTAGAAGTA
>BHDV01008733.1:106339-134841 GCA_005406045.1 Adoxophyes honmai | reverse complement strand
AAACAATCCGCACAAATGCCAAGTCAAACGGTAACACTTTCCCGCTCCCACGCGCAACCGTTGGAAAAATATTCAAATTTCAAATACAAAATCTGCCACGGGACACCCTGTATGTGTAATTTAAACGTCGTACTTTACGATAGTACACTTCGTTTATTTTAAAGTACATATACCACTATTTCCTCGAAAATATCAATCGAAAATAGCGTTGAAAGACACTTTGTGACTAACGTAAACTACTCGAACATAATATTATTTGACGTGGCGACGTACGTACGTATGCTACCCTCCTTTTACCTCCAATCGGACAATCTCTCCACCATTTCCTCCCAAGCTCCCTCATTTGCATAGTCTCCCGTTCCTAAATCACATATCGGCCATGCCTCACTGTTGCAGCAATTCATAAATTGAAGTCATTAGCGTTATCCATAAACTTTAGCAAATGGATTTCCAACAAGACTTAGCTCACGGCTTCCCCCGAGGCTGTATTTTACTCGATCGCAAAATTTCCTAGGAGCAGATTCTGACGCAAAAAAAATCTTGCTGCATGTGAAGGGATTCATATAGGTGAATTAAATGAAGTTTTTTTTAATGTGTATTGAAACAGTAATGCACGGACAACCAGATAAACTATTGCCTATCGATCTTCGAAACTGTATCCCTAACGATCCGTGACGCGGGCTTACTGCTTAGGCACACTTACCCCAAAGTGTGTAAGCCAAAAAAACTGCTAATGTTTTATGGGAAATCTTATTACAACCTGTAGCGCTATTTAGCCCTGCAACATATTAAAACAAAATTAGACCTTATTCAATAATCATGTTTCAAAGTATTAGTGCTCGCACTGTTGTATTCCGGCGCTTGAGGGAAGCCAGCCGATAAAATTATTATCATTTGAGGCATTCCATTTTAAACCGCTGTGTTGGCAACGCCTCTACAGTCTGTCTTATAATTTACACGTTTATAGGGAACGGTGATCGCTTACTATCAGGCAATCCTTTCCAAAATTCACCCAACAGTTTGGATCGGCTCAAACAGGCCACTGGCCAATGACGTCGACTTAACACTCTTTTTCATATATTTTGTGTAGGGGTCAAGTGGCTGCTAAGCGGTGCTGCGTCTATACAAAATATATGAAAAGGTGTGTTAAATCACCGTCGCTGGTCACCAATGCTCCGAGCCTTAAAGCTCCAGAGAGCAGCATAGTAACTGACGTATATAAACATAACTCGAAAAACTCGATGAAAGAAGATTGACTAAAGTGTGAATGGGTGTGTTGGGAGGGGAAGACCTAGACGGACGTTCCGTGACCAAATCGCGGACGTTTTAGAAACAGGTCAGGTCAAGAGTACCCGAAATCGACGAGCATGTATGAAGAGACTAATGAATGTGGATGAAGCAAAAGAAGTATGCCAGGATCGTAGCAAGTGGAACAAAGTGGTCTCTGCCTACCCCTGTGGGAAAGAGGCGTGACTGTATGTATGTATGTATGTATGTCGAAAAACTCTCTTTTCCACGGTAATCCAATCATTACGAGCATCTACTCTGTTTTTATCAAAGCACAACATGAAATGATTCCATTGGTATCTTTTACAAAGGGTAAAGACGCATTCGCCCACTTTATTACAAACCTTGGCCATTACACTTGAATATTAAACGAACTAGCAATCTCATTACAATGCCAGCCTCTATCAAGACATTAAGCTACCGAATAAGGCTTCATAGGAACATTTGCGGGACTAAGTTCAGAGCGTTCGCAAATCATAAACCGGGGCTAATAGTGCTGTCAACTGCATGGGAAAGGAGCCTTGTATCGGCTAGTGTATGGGCCCAGCGAATCCGGTTGTGCATATGGTTTCGGATACCTTGCCGAAAGTGGTGGTACTTTAAGTTGGTATCATTGACTCAATTTTGTTAGTCTTTTTTCCAGTCGGATAATAGTGTTGTAAAGGTAAAATTTGAAAGCCAAAGCGTATGTGCAAGTGGTATACTGCGTATGTTTTCGAACCTGGTCCGTTTATTAACTCATCGTCATCAAAATCGATAACATACATAAACATCACCCATGTATTCTTAAACGGGGTGGTGGGGGTTTTTTTCAAATTGTACAAACAGGTATATCACGCATTTACATCTAATGTAACAAATAGAGCAAAAGAATTGTTACAACACCTCTTTTAGCATAATTTTAGGTTGAAACATTGATGAAAGATTATAATAATAAATGACCGGTACTAAGGCTGTCGCCTAAAACATGCCTAAACCTATTCCCTTAGTCGCTTCTTACGTCATTCACGGAAAAATGGAAAAGTATTATTCTAAGCCCGACACGGATTAGGTTTACAACCTCTTCATACTTAAATTGACATTTCATGTGTTCAGGTGATAAGAGATAAGAAAAAAAACAAATGCCAACCGTTGATTTAGAATTAGTTTTTTTTGTAAGCGGCCAGTTCGCTACCATGGCAGTTGGTCATGTAACAATGTGACAAAGCAAGCCCCAGCCCGTCACGCCAAGAATCCGTCAACACACCTTCTTAATTACGATCTTAACAAGCATCCATCCTAATTTAGATCGTCCATTATGGTTATGAAAATGATTTATATCGCGCCGGCGCAGCTGCGCGGGACAAAGCGCGCGCGCATTCCCACATTACTTACCGAAATGACTTATAGATCTCACAAGACGAACTATGCTGTTACCTATACAGATCTCACAAGGATGTTCTCATTGCGGACTTTTGTTTCACTCTACTCTACCAAAACATATTGTCTCCAGCTAGAGAAATAAAGGCATCACGTGATTCTACTTTCAGTACAATCACGCCTGTGTTCGGAAAAGGGTAGGCAGAGCACACGAAATCTAAAATACATAAAACCATGAATATTTCACGTGTACAGTCGCACAAATTGATTTCTGACCCACCGCCGAACGTTGTCAAAATGGAAGAAAGATTTCCTCTGTCAAGTATGTAAAATACCGATCAAGTGCGAGTTGGACTCGTGCTCGAAGGGTTCCGTACCAACTGCAAAACAAAATCATGTTTTTTGTAAATACTTATTTTATTTTAATTTAGGTATCTACTTTTAAATAGATATAACAACTAAATGTTTTCTGAATATTTCAAGTGTCTATCTGTTGCCGTTATTTATATTGAACCAAAAACACCAAAAAAATACGATTGTTGTTTGGGAGTCCCCCTTAAATATTTATTTTATTTTTAGTTTTTGTTGTTATAGCGGAAATAGAAATACATACATACAATATACATACATTACATACATAACATCACGCCTCTTTCCCTCAGGGGTAGGCAGAGAATACTTTGTTCCACTCGCTACGATCCTGACATACCTCTTTGCTTCTTCCACATTCATTAATATCCTCATACATGCTCGTCGGTTTCGGGTACTCTTGACCTGACCTACAGGTATACAGTATTACAATACTGTTATAGAAATACATAATCGGTAAAAATGACAGCAGTCAGCTAGCACGGTTCTTGAGATACAGCCTGATGACAACGGACGAACGGACGGACGGACAGCGAAGTCTTAGTAATAGGGTCCCGTTTTTACCCTTTGGGTACTGAACCCTAAAAAAAACAAGATCATAGCCACTGTCAGTCTGTCAAGTTAAAACCGTTGACCTCTGGATTGGAGACCGAAATCAATAGATTTGTCCAGATTCGACGTCGATAGCAATTGAAACGATTCTATCTCATCTACTGTCATTTGGACTGGCAATGGCCAGTCATGACGGTTCCATGAATGTTCTTTATTTGTTTAAAAATCTTTCTATGAATCCGAGTGACAATAGTACCCCTCCCTATTTCGTTACTTCAGTTTTTTTAGTATTGCAAGTTTAAAACTGTGTTGTACAAAAAATACAGATTGGTGGCAAATGAAAAGAATATCTCTGTTATCTCTTTGAGAAATAGAGGAGCAGCAATTTAGAAATCTACAATTGGATAACTTAATTATTTATGAATGTCGTGAACCTACTGGAGTGGAGATGTTACCAACTAGCTCTTCTTTTTTTTCTTATCACGCTCGTATATGAGCTGGAAGAGCTTAAGAAACGTGACACAGGTAAAACCTTGTCTCTTTTACGTTTCGTTCGCACGTTAAAACTTTATTTAATTTCGAAGGTACAAAAGTGACAACCTGCCGCATAAAACATACCTAAATCTATTTCATTAGAGGCCTCTTAAGACATTCACGGTAGAAATGGAGAGATGTAATTTTAACCCCACACAGAACTATCGTGGAGGCAGTTGTGGTGTATTGTATTGTATGGCGAAGGCTAGACGTACAATAAATGTTGTCACCTTTCAATATTTATCTCATATTGTGGTATAGTATCGGCTAGTCTGCTATATTGATGGAAAATACACTGAATTCATGAACAGATTGTGATCCATCAGTATTTTCATGTTGAAGAATCACAATATTTATTGTACGTCTAGCCTTCGCCTATGAATGACCATGTGTAAAATCTGACCAATTATGGTACCTATGTAATCGCTACGTTAACGCGTACGTCTATCGAGTTTTGTGTCAAAACGTTACACCCGGAGGCTCGATGTTTGGACTCGCGGCGACGCAGCGACACTGCGATAAGATCGGCGCACGCGCCGCTCCGAATTATACCGACGCTTAATGGGCTGCATTAATTATTGGGAAAATTATGGGCCTGGACTGAGAGTTGTTTGGAGTTTGAGCAGGGTGCGAGTTTTAAGGCCCAATTGGGCTGTTGCCTTCTTTTGATTGGTCTCAATGTTTGATTAATTAGGTCCGTGTGGTGTCGGGTTTAGAATAACACCTCCATTTCTTCCGTGGATGTCGTAAGAGGCGACTAAAGATATAGGTTTAGGTACATTTAATGCGACAGGCTAGCAATCTGTCGCTGCAATATCAATTTTAGGGCCGATTTTTCAATCACCAGATAAATTTATCTGCCAGTTAAAAATATTGCTATCCTTTTTTCGCGTCATTTAAAAGAAAAGTGACAGCCAACATTTATCGGACAGATAAGTTTTATCTGGTGATTGAAAAATCGGCCCTTAACCATCTGTTTGTCCTGAAATTGCTAAACATGGCACTGGATTTTTGAATTCAGAGACATCCTCTTGAGAATACAAGCGTGAGAAATGAGAATGTATGTATTTATAGTGATATTTTTTTTAAGATTTCAGCAAAAAAGCGCTTAGCAGTTTTAAACTTTGGAAAGGAAAACGTCGGAAGTTTATCGACTTTTTTAACTGTCTGTTAGTTAGTAACTAATATCGGTTCGTGCCTCACCAGCCAAGTTTAACATCTCCATCACTGAAGCTCCCGCGTCAATAAACTAAGTTAATCGTGCGCATGCGTTTAATCTCGTCCATGGAACTTAAGAACGATATCATCGACATAAATAATGGATCTCCCTGTGAAGGTGTTGCACAAGGAGTACTACGTAGAGAGGGACCACAAATAATAGATATTACTAGTTCCTGCCGGCGGCATCGTTTGCAAGATTAGTACAGTCTTAGTTTTATGTATGAACAATGTTAGAAAGTTGAGTTTAGATCAAACTTGGTTTTGCGTGGTTAACAAAGATCCTTGCTTCTACATATACGTATATCCTAACGTTTGCACTTACAATTATGTATCAGTAGCTCTTACTTTGCAACCCAGTAGGTAGGTACATTTATTTTGTGTCACTCGGTTTTTTTTTCGTTTTGTGTCCTGGGCAAAGGCCTGACGCCTGAAGTCTTTACTGTCTTTTAAATTTTCACGTCAGTCAATTTTCTGTCTCATGTCTCGTTATTAAATTTACGTCTTTTTTTAAAGTCTTACATTTTGTCAAATATTGGATTGTGTTTCTTCTGTCGTTAACGCTAGTAAATATAAATTTTCGTGTGAAAAAAGTAAGGGTGTAACTTATTCCGAAAGGATTTTTTTTCTCGGTTGGTGAGTTCGATCCTTAAGAATGCAACTAAATACAATATTGCGAATGTACCTAACAGTCAGTAAGAACGTACTTTGACAGACAAAGGTATGTATGACGTCGCTTGTCGTCGCGAATCTCGTATGTAGATTATAGACTTCCAATATGTTTGTAGGTATCTTACGTAACACTATGCTACTCTGTCATGTTACAAAGTTGCTTAGACAGTCTTCGTATACATCAATTTTACCTAGATTACCATGAGCTATCGAACTATTTCTATCCAATACTGACTTTGAATATTGTCAATTGGGTAACCGATTTTCTACTTGTCTAATAAAAAAAAACATTTAAATATCGATGCCATTCGAGTATGAATATGTAAAGTATCATCTTCATCTACATACATCATACATTTAGTCACATTTTGGAAGAGGACTGTGGACATCGTCAAATGCGCGGATGAGCGACATTTTTTTAAGATAGCAAATTACTTATTTATCAGTAAAATTTTACCATGATTTTTCTCAATATCCTAAAAAATCTCCTTAATTCCGTTTCGAATACGAAGCGTGTTTAATTTTCATGAAGTTTTATTCTAGTTTTTTTTAGTCTTACGTTATCTACGAGAATATGGATGTCTTCCCAGTTCTCATGGGTACATACATACACACAATCACGCCTGTTCCCAAATGGGGTAGGCAGAGCACACAAAACGTTCCTTAGATCAAACTAACTATTTCACTCCTCCCAGCCACTTCTAGCATAATTTTAGATTTAAGAACAGAAAATGGTATAGGACAAGTACTAGCGTGACACCTAAAGCATCATCATCATCATCATCAGCCTATATACGTCCCACTGCAGGGCACAGGCCTCCTCTCAGTATGAGAGGGCTTGGGCGATAGTTCCCACGCGGGCCCAGTGCGGATTGGGAACTTCACACACAACGTTGAATTACTTCGTCGTTGTATGTAGGTTTCCTCACGATGTTTTCCTTCACCGAATAGCTCGTGATAAATATCAAATTCGATATCGCACATAAATTCCGAAAAATTCAGAGGTGCAAGCCCGGGGTTTGAACCCACGACCCTCTGCTTGAGAGGCCACAGGTCGAACCACTGGGCTATCAGGGCTAGTAAAGCATACTTAAACCTATTTCCGTAGTCGCCTCTTACGACATCCAAGGAAGAGACGGAGAGGTGCTATTCTATCCCGACACCACACAGGTCAGGTTCTCATGGGTTTTGGGATAAGTTAACTACTTCGTTAAACCTTGTCGACCGTAAATCCTTCTAGAACAATTGCGTTTTAACCCAAATACTCTGTTTAATGGTGCTGCTGACTTTACCAAGACGTCGTTGTGTTATTACCATAATAAATTAAAGGCAAAATTACTTGTATACGGTCATATTTCCTTCCCCAATGAGGTTAACGGAATAATGTGCATTTACCGGTTGTTTGGACTCCCATGCATCATATGCATCATGTCTGTTATCCCAAAAGGGGTAGGCACGGGAAACGCTACATAGACAAATCCGTGGCTATTTTACTTTTAGTAGCCACATCTTGTCCAATTTTTAAGTTTTAAGTTCAGAGGTAGGTATTATAGTGATAGATTGCTAGCCTGTCGCCTAAAATACAATAACATGATAATAATAGTAGTCCTGAGATTGTAATAAATATACTAGAATAGTCATCCAGCCTAAATACGTCCCACTGCTAAGAAAGGACATTCTCACAGTATGAGAGGGCTTGGGCTGTTGGACCAAGTTCCTACGCGAGCCCGGTGTAGATTGGGAACTTCGTCGCTATATTTAGGTTTCTTCACGATCGATGTTTTCCCTCACCGAATAGCTCGGGGTGAATATCAAATTCGATTTCGTATATAAATTCTGAAAAATTTAGATGTGCGAAGTTGCGAACCTAGGATTCGAACTTTTGACCTTGGGTCTTCGTGGGAAGCTTGAGAGGCCATAGGTCTAACTGCTCGGCTGCCATGGCATAAATAAACCTTTTTTTATTCCAAATGCAATAAAAAGCCTGTTTTAGATCTTGGAGATGCTTTTAGCTTTGGGACACCTACGATGAACTCTCCATCCAAACACGCAATCGACTTAATCCAGCAATATTTACAAACAGGCTTCGCAACACAAATCAAAGAACAAAGAGATTTAGGGCAGTGTAACACGATCCGCCATATTGTTGGTATGTGACGCAACAAATCTGTCGCATGCGCATAGCCAAGATGGCGGCGTGATCTAGGCTTGTTGAATAAATATCGATATATCGATACTTTTAATTGAAATAATCGATATTTTTAGGCAATACATTTTATAGCGATATATCGATATCAAATATTCAAGATCGAAATTGTTTCAAAAACGGTATTTTTAGCTTTTGTGTGGTCGATTTAATTTGCTGCTCAGTTGGTTCATTCATTTGGTTGTAAGTTGGCAACTCTGTGTCATGTCTTTGACGTTAAAAGTATATTTAATGACAGCATTGGTTCTTTCATCTTAACTGTTAAAATACCGTGTATAAGATGACTGAAGTCAATTCCAAGTTTTTTTTATATCGTACCGATATATCGATACTTTATTTCATTTCTGACTTCCCTAGCGTGATCGAGGGCCGACAGCCGTGGCGAAAGGATGCGCGAGCCGTGTAATCGCTCGTTAGACTCTTGAGCGAAGAAAACTTATGACCTGCGGTCGGTGCGGTGACCGATGTTTGATTAACACTCGCACTTCTAAAGGTCTTTTTAAATATATTTGCCTTAGAAACGACGACAATGGCGGAGTTTGTACAATCCGAATTGGAGCGAAGTGTGTCAGTGTAGCAACTTTCGTTTCGTTGTTTCAGTGTGACGCGACTGAAGAGAGTCTAAACTGTAGCGTCTTCGGACATTTTAGTTGCCGGCAAGTTAGATGGCAAGGTTTTTTATAGTGGGGGTATGCAATGCGCGAGCTTAAACCCATTAGAAAAATGTTGCTGGCTACTTGCTGGGGACTATATCATGCATTTATCATGGGGATTGCTCTGACGAGTTGTTTGAATTGTAGTCTACAGCGAAGTTGTACTATCATACGTAGGTACATTATATATCACGCCTATATTCCCAAACGGGGTAGGCAGAGCACACGAAACGCTACATAGTCAACACTCTTCGTAGCTACTTCTAGCATAGTCTTGAAAGACCAAGTTAGATTAATGAGGTAAAATAGTGACAGGGCCTCAATCACCTCTTACGACGTCCACGGAAAAAAATGGAGAGGTGTTACTCTAAATCTGACACCGCACGGTCTACAAACAGCTATGTCCACACCAGTGCGCTTTCGCGTTCACCTTGCGTCTTCCTCTGATGCATGCCGGTGCAACAACCAACAACACCGCATGCCGCCAGCGCGTCTTCATTGAGGACAGATCTAGTTTCAGCGCATGCGCTGTGGTTGCACGGGCATGCGTCAGAGGAAAACGCAAGGTGAACGTGGAAGCGCACTGGTGTGGACTTAGCTAACAAGACTTACGGACTTGCAAGTTTGTTGTAAGTTAACGCGTTTCGCTGCGTTCACACAGTTCTATAAAGCTTGAGCCGAGTGCTAGCACCCTGTGCTTATCCGATTCTCTTGATCCGATGCTATCAGGTACATTGTCGCATGAACAAACGCCCTATATAACAAACCACGGCCCGAGGTACCCCAGCCGACATAGTTTACCGTTACCACTGCCAACTATAAATTCGCGCCTTGACAAAATAATAGGGGAGTCGATACTTCCACGCTATTAACGCCCGGAAAGATATATTGAATCTACTCTTCTCAATCAGATACCTTAATACAGCCTTCCAGCTTGTAATAGAAACTTCCAACTCGTTAAACGTTATAAGGGCACCTGATAAATGGCCTTTGGACTTAAACACCAACTACATTATCATAGTATCTTCCCGCTTTTTATCACACCGAAGAAGTAAGAACCTGGCGAATAGTTGTAAAATACGACTTCCTCTGACCCTACTGCTGATTGAATTCGTTGCGTCTGTATTTCATGCGAATATCCATAACGTGGACATTTACACCATTCGTGATATATCTTTATATCTGGAGCATAAATCCTTGTTTTAATTATGCAATCGCGTGTATATTTATGATTGGTTGCACTTGGGGGCTTTTAAATCATCTCTTGTTTTTATCAGTTGTCGCATTATTTATTGGACTTGATTGCGTCGCGATAGTTAAAAATTGTTATTTATGCCACTGCTGCGTTATAAATGGCTATAAACGAGTTTAATTCATGAAATGATCTTAGTGGCGAATTTTATAAAGAATCATGTATACTTGAATTCCTAATATATAATATAATATGGATAATTCATAATATAATATGGATAAAACTAAATATATAACATTTTGCAGACATACCAATAGTATACCACATAAGATATCTCTCCCTATTACTGAAGTTAACAACACTAAATTTCTGGGCATTGAGATAGATAGTCAATTACGCTGGGCAAATCACATTCAAGCAACAAGAAAAAGATTGGCCAGTGCTTGCTATGCACTAAGAAATCTGTCCAAAATGTTGGACTCAACGTCCCTCAAGATTGTATACTGTGCACATTTTGAGAGTATCTTGAGATATGGTCTAGAGGTCTGGGGGAATAATGTACACTTAGAGCCAGTACTAATCTTACAAAAAAAAGCAGTAAGATGCGTCGCCAGAGCCAAACCTCTTGATCACTGCCGGCCACTGTTCATAAAACATGAGATACTGACGGTGGTCTCACTTTACATTTATGTAGTAAGCATATATATTTACAAAAATAAATCAAAATACTCATGTAAAGGCAAAGATAAGTCACATGCTTTAAGAAATAATTCGGATATTGTTTTGCCTGCTTGTATTAATTATGTACAGTTCCGAAGGAGTATTGAGTATAGTGGAATAAAAATTTTTAATTCTCTAAATAAGGACATAAAACAATGTAATCATTTTAATGAATTTGCAAGGACTTTGAAGTCGTATTTACTGACAAGACCGTTCTATACCTTAAAAGAATATTTTGATAAAATATATGACTAAATGAGAGGCGATCCATTTGAAGTTATATTATTAGGTATGGTATTTTTTAATTTATTATAATTCTTTTTTATTATAAAATGTAAAATTTAGTGACAAGTATTATTTTTATGTAATTTTGCATGCCAGATTGGCGGAACATGCATTCATGACATCTTTGTATTGCTGACATGACTATGTATTGTATATTACCCGTGTATGTTTTTGTGAAATAAATGATTATGATTATGATTATGATTATCCTAATTATGTACACTGGCATAAATATATTAAGTATTGAAAGATAACATTTAGACGACGTACAAAAAACTTACGCATTGACGTCACAAACCCGCGCCGAGCGGTTGTTTTAGATGTGGAATATTTTGTTTTATTCTTTGAACCTTCATCTGTTTTAAGATTTTCGAAATTTGAGTACAATTTATAGTATCGATATGAACTTTATAATGTAAACAGTAGAATGCTACTAATGGTTTCTTAATGTAGATCATTTGCTAAAGGCGCCTAAACGTACCTATAGTAAAATAAGGATACTGTGATTTGGATGTAGATAAAAAGCTATTACGAGTATTTTCACTAACCATCTTTTCTATAGACGTATCGGCTCTAGATGTGTGCACCAACGGAGATACTGTATCGGTGTATGTCGTACATGAATGGCACACGCAATGGTGAATGAGCCATGAATCAACCGGTCAAGTGCGAATGTCTTACATTTGCAACAACGAATGCTTGAGTGTGAATACGTTGCTTGTCGGATACTAGTTTGTGGACGAATCAATTTGTGTGCCGACGCGGCTCTATGTTTCTGTGGGACAAAGACGTGTTTGGAAACGAGGACTAACACGGGTTTTAAACTAGCACTTTCAAAAATAAAATTACGACACCACTATATTGGCTGCAATGTCTGATCCGGCGAACTTTGTTGTTTTGTCAACAGGAATGTAAAGGTAATTTACAAGGGTTAGGTATATGATATTCTGACTAATATAGAAACAGTTAAAGACAAAGAGAGTTTGCAATAGTAAAAGCAGTGTATTGGAAATACGTTGTACACGCAATAGGTACCACAAAAAAGTTTTTTGTTTTTTTACAGACTTGACTTTAATCAGAAACTCCGGTGGCTACTTATTCTTTTTTTATATCCAAAGCAAGATGCATAGAAATAAAAGAAGGCGTCACGTACTTTGGAAATTGCACTTTGACGTAAAATGTACTTATATATTGTGTTAGCATGGCAACTATACCCCAAGGCCTCTTAAAGTACAGGAGGCCTGTGCCCAGCAGTGGAATGTATTAACAGGGGAGATCCACTCTGCAGTTTAGGTAGGTACGTGATGTAGACCATTCAAGCAAGGAACGGTAGATATGTTTACGTCTAAACATGTTCGGGCGTGTTCTTTTTGTAGTTTTGTGGCATTAAGTCTAGATTTTTTTATTTATTGTTGTATTAGCCAGAAAATATGTTCAGGAACACTGTTGACCACTTTTTCTCAAAACTCTACTAATGTATACCAAAGTTGTAAATGGTAGGTAGACATTGAGGCGTTACCTAAAATAGCACGTAAATTGAGTCAAATAGAAGCGCTGAGCCAAAACAATCCTTCAATCTTACGCCATAGAATGCATCCTGCATCAGACCTACGTGCTCCAACATTTTGAGATGCAACTGTCGTTTAAATTAACTAGTGCATGGTTCGTGCTGCATTTGGCACGTTCGCATTTATTTATGCCACTGGTAAGATGCCGTTTGGTAATCTGATTTACCGATGTGCACCGTGTGAATGAAATGAGTGACACGATGCTCGAGACGTTGCGCCATTCGAAGTATCTTCAGTTAGGTTTGTTGGTGGTACAGAGATGGAGAGTTATTGAACTTAAATTGCCACGATAAATACGGGGTATATGTATACATACAGGGTAGGCAGAGCACACGAAACGCTACATAGCCTACGACATGTCCTTAGTCGTCTCTTACGACATCCACGGAAGAAATGGAAAGGTGTTATTCTGAACCTGATAAAAACCCCTTGCCACACGGGGAAGATTCGGGGTAAGGTCTTTTAAATATACTGGAAAGAAGAAGACGAGACAAAGGAACGTGTTTTGACTAGGTCAAGTAGAAATTGGATATCATATTGCAGTCAATGACTGTCTAAATGCCGGCTCTTAGTTTTGTTTTTTAATTAAACGGTTTTACTTAGCTTACCCTGTTTGTTTTAGTCTTTATTTTATTCCTTCTTTGTTGGTTCAAATTTAAAAAATTGAAATTTCATCCTCTTTCCGTCAACTGATTGATCTGAAATTCAGTATGCGCTTTTAGTTGTGGTGACAATACAACAATGTATATTCATTGTCATTGTAAATTCAAAATGGCCGCCGCTACAAAATGGCGGATGACCTAATTCTTATCAACCCCATCAATATGGGTATCAATTGAAAGGTCTTTGCAAGGAGCACAGTGCACTACATATATAAATAAAACAAAAACTAAAAACTCGAAAAAAAAAAAGTTAAAAAAAAACTTTTAAGTAAAACGGTTTTATATACATTGATTAGACTAAAATAAAACCGTTTTAATTAAAAGTTTTTTTTTTAACTTTCTACATTTGTAAATTTAGTTAGTAGAATATACTCATTGAAATTAGATTTACGTGAACTGATCTCTCCCTTTCCAATCGGTTCCTCATTGCTGAGGAACCGATACTCCGTCTTATTCAGTCAACTAGTTGCCTCCATCGGTCCTGTTCTGTAGCTTGATGAAGTGCGTGGCTGACATGTATTTTTAATTCTTCTGCTATTCGATCTGACCATCGTTTGGGACTGTACCCAAATATTTTTTCATCAATTTTCCCGGTCACAATAATGCGTTCCATGTTATCCCTGCGTACAACATAGGAACATAGCCCAAACACCGTTCTTTATAAGCAGTTTGTGACTTTGAGTCCATTCTACTTTAAGTTGCTTGTGAATATGATTGTCGGTGCGGCATGGCATGGTATTCGTACAAGAACTAATAAGTAAATAAATTACAATTTATACATTAAAGCCGTAACAACAAGCAATGCTTGCCAGAACAACAAGTAACGAGGCTGAAAACAGCTCATAAACACGCTCAGACTAGTTCAAACGGCCCCACAACTCAAACCAGCCAGCCGCTAGATTTAGGCGTTTTCATTTCTCATACACGACCGAGCTGGATAGAGTCGTCAGTCGCATGTACCGCGGCAGGCAATAAATTAGACCTGCTCGAGTGTTCCCACGAAACGGTATCAAGATGCTGCGCCTGCGCCCTAGAACACCGGGCCACAGGCCGCAGAGCGACTATGTCGGGAGGTTCTTTCAAAGATAAAATGGGGGAAAATTTTAGAAGTCATTCAACAAATGTAATCTTTGACAACTGATGAAGGCTTGGCTTCGCATTGTAATTTTTTTTTCTGAATTTATAGACATAGGTAATAGGTTTCTATTTTTAATGTACCTATTTACGACTACCTACTACTTACAAAAATAGGGCATGGTAACATTGTAACGAAATATCAAGTTTCTTTCAAATGAGTATTTCCAAAGTGCTGGTAGATAAAATAAAAAAGTGTAAGAATCTGCGCAAACAGACCACTGACCAAATCCACTGGCACTGGTGGCCAGCGACTGCAATTTAACAAACGTTTTCTTATATTTTGTGTGCGTTGCGTCTATACAAAATTATGAAAAAAAATTGTCAAGTCGCCGTCGTTGGCTACCCGTGGCTGTGGTCGGTGGCCCGTTTGCACAGCGCTTAAAAGTGGTCTTTGGAGCCCAACTGCAAAAATAAAGTTTAGAGTTCTTAATTTTAAGTAGTTTTTTTAACGCAAAGTGAGCAAAGCCTGCTTCCGTCATAAACGCTATGTGACGAGCCTCGAAAACGGGGACGAGCGAAATGCATTATTTTCCAGCTCGATTTATTTCGCTGTGTGTGACACTCTGTTGCGTTTTGTTAGCTGTCACTCGTTCACACTCGGTACTTGCTGCTTTTGTTTGCAAAGGACGGGTTGCTTTCTTTTGTTTTGCATTACGTCAACACTGGATATTGGATACTGCGCTATTTACAAAGTTACAGATATAGAATAATGATGATGATGACTCAAGAATTCAGTGAGGTGCTGAATATTTTTGTAACTCGTTTATTTTGCAATTTGAGTTAACAATCATATTGTCTTTCTTATTTATTTTAAAGTGGAAAGTTTTTTATCAATTCTAGGAATTATTTCTACTGCAACCCTTTTTAAAGGTGATGTAGAAACAAATGGTATCCATTGCTCTGATACTTAGGAAACTCTGTCAGTCAAGAATGTGACGCGTGCTTTGGGGTCGCGCCGTGGCATACGGGAGTCACTCAAAAGCCGTCACCTATGTCAGTCATACACACTGATTGAGCTCTAATAAGAATACCTATCTCTTGTTTAATTAAAGCAGTCATTTGTACTGGCTGGGTTATTTACCGTATAGATTTATAGCTTGACCAGAACAACTTTTCACACGAGGCGGATCTGCTAAAAATCCTGAACGCCATTGCAAACGACTTATGGAAATAAATTAACCTTGAACGTATTAAAATCGATTAATTGTATAATCGTGATTAAACCACATCCGTAATTGTGATTGATCGAGCCCGCAGAACAATGGGCCACCGACAGACGGACAGAACGGATAGAAATTGCTGATATATATATCCATTGATCACGATACGAAAGTGGAGCAGTGTTAGTGTGTTTACATTGGCACTTTTATGATAATTATTGAATTAATCACTGGGTTTAGATTGCTTTAGATCGTTGGTTGGGATTAAAGTAATCGATATTATGAAAGTTTTGCTTATAAATCTCTTATTATCGGTCAGTGTAGGGAGAGTGATGTGGCCACATTGTTTTAACGGTTTGTAATATTGGACGACTCAATTTGATATCAAACCATTGTGTTTACTTGGTATTTCCTTTTGTTTTTATTTTTAGTACGATTTTAATTATCTTTACATTTCGGCAGCGTTATAGCGGCTGTGGCCACTTTACTTTGTTTAAGTAGTATTTTCTTTTCTACCTGCAATAGAAATACATAATCTCTGAAAAATTCAACAGTGTACCTAGCACGATTCGTGAGATACAGTCTGGTGACGGACAGATGGACAGCGAAGTCTCAGTAACAATGTCCCGTGTTCACCCTTTGGGAACGGGACTCTAAAAAGGGAGCTACACTTCAATCAAGTATGGAAAACATCGAAATTTCGCTGGTTTTGCCTCCTAACCGGCTGCGTAATGACTGATGCCTTACTCCAATTGCAACAGCGCTTGCGCAACCTAATCAGTTCATTTGGGCGCCATTGTTCCAGCACCCGCATTAATTGTTCCGGACGTATTGCTCAAGGGTGAAGATTGCTATCATACCATTGATCGCGTGTCACGGCCACGGCTCGCTACTATCTAATGGTTGCGCGTGTAACCCGTCAAAACGTCTGAAAATCACTCAGTGGTATTCTGCAACGGAACTGAGTAAACTCTACGACTGGATGTACAGGTCGAGAATTAACTGCCATGTTGTCCGTGTGGTGTCGGGCTTATAATAACACCTCTTCAGTCTTAATAAATACATATCCATAACACAATTATTGTTACAAAGTTGCTGTGAGGTGTCTTTGTTGAAGATAAACCACAGATAAAGATTTAAAGCTTTATACTGACTTCGCAATGGTATTTGTTTAAATTTCAACAGTTCAAAGCTTAAACTAGATAACACCATCTAAATCCACTAAGCCTGACAAAATGTTTTTGTCCATTGCAGCTTCGATTGTCATATTTTCCTGCAACCACCAAAAAAACGAACTTAGTTAATAAACTAAAATTACGCACACACGCACAGCTCGTGATTGCACGGTTAACAAACAATGTCTTCGGCTTTCTTTGGAGAGGTTTAGTGGGAAATGCTTTTTGTTTGGGGTAACTGTCATTCAATGGATAGCAGACTGGGCTATAGGCAGCCGACCGTGTCGGGTCACGACTCCCGACCCCGCGTTTGCCAATGCCCACTGTGTCGAAACTTAAGCTGATAAGTGGTCTGAACTAGCTTCTGTCTGATCCATAAATTCTGATACCTTGTACTAGTGTGGGGGTGTCGGGTTACGACATTTTAGTGGATTTAATGGAAAATTGTGTGGCGAGTCTATCAGGTAAATCTGTGTTGTTGCTATGAAGATGAATACACAGGTACATCAAGCTTGCATCCCCAAACGGCGTAGGTAGATCATACGAAGCACAACAGTGACAGATTGAAGTATCTCACGCTTCATACTTGTAGCATTACAAAATCATGATAAATGAAAAACGTTAAGTACGGATAAACTAAATCTTACACCAAACCAAGTGGTCTAGATTAAACACCTAACTTACCAAACCATAAAAATTACGCAGGGAATCAGGCGTGATGGTTATGTATGTGGGTAAATATTCGAGCGTTTGAACCGCTGTTATTTTATTCTCAACACTTTTTTTATCAGATACTGTTGGAAATATGTAAAATAGTATAGTGTGTACTTATTTGCAAGACATAGACACTATATGCCACACTTATTGTACCAATTTCTAAATAAATCGAATAAAAACAGTGTTGAGAATAATGACATCGGTTCAAACGCCTAAACATTTATCCATGTATGTAAGTATGTATGTAAAAATTATGCTGAAGAACTTTCACTATTGATGTAGATATTATTTTGTCGACAAAAGTCGACAGCCATGGTAAACAACGCGGTCATCCGACCTCCGACTCGGAAAGCAGCCTCCGCTACAAAAAACTGACAATGCGCATCGTGACTCCTACCGGCCCATTCATAAGCTCTGAGAAAACGCTACGTGCAAGCATTTTCGCGGCGCGCGCGCAACGGCCGGCAAAGCCAATTAAACATCGACGCAGTCTTAGGCCAGACTATCTGCGACGGACTTTTTAGTCTGTGAAAATGGAATCTATGGAATTATATGCGGCACACGACGCGTAAAAAGTCTGGCGCACAATGCATACAATCCAAGTTAAGTTTTTGTGCGCCGCAGACTCGATCGCACAAGTCTGTCGTCTGCGCTGCGCCTTACAGAACGGTTCACTGATAGCCGTGTCACAGACTAAGCAGATACGATAATAGTTTACATACAATACATACATACATACATACATACAGTCACGCTTATGTTCCCAAAAGGTCCCCGAAACGTGACAGACAAAACCATGGTTATGACTTTTTCACGCTTCGCAGCCACTTCTAGCTTAATTTTAGGTTTGAAAACAGATAGAAGAGGTAGTAAAATAGTGACAGATTGCTAGCCTAACGCCTAAAGTATATCTAAACCCTATTTCCTTAGTCTTCTCTAGGATACCCACGAAAGAAATGGAGATTTGCCATTCTAGACCCGAAACCGTAACTTCCGTATATGGTCATATGCAGTAGTCGTACTTTTTCCAGCATTCTCGGTGCAATGACGTTTTACTTAATCAATAAATATTTATTAATAACTTATTTCGATTGTGTATAACATTTATTAAGAACTGTAACCCAAAATTCATAACCTTTTCAATCAAGAATAACTACCGGAACTGCGGAGTTATAACGTTGAAAGTTTTCTCCACTAGCTTACCGTAAAAAAAACATAAGAATGGATATTTATCACACTTTATTTATAATCATGCAATTCGCCAATGTGGAAATCGTCGCAAGATATGTAATGCCGTAATTTAAAGTAACAGTAACATTCAAATAATTAATCAAACGACTAGACACATCCCTACTGCGACCGCCGGGCATGGGTATGAAAGTGAAGTACATACACTACTAGTACAGAATTACGACATTATATTAAAAAACCTTTCAAATTGCAGTGTACTTTTCTAGTATTATACATGTAAAACTTCTCATCGTATCACTTTATCTATTAAAAAAACAGCATTGAAATCCATCCAGTTTTAAATATCTAAACATACCTACATAGGGACAGACAGCGGGAAGCGACTTTGTATGTATGTAGTGATAGTGATTAATGTCATTATGTGTGTGGGCAAGCTCCCAACGCACAGACAGCTGAAACAGGGCTTTGCGACGCGGTGGGGTGTTGGTACAGTCAGCTGCAGAGAAAAGCAACCCCCCGCCCATACAATGTTTCATTACTAGGGGGTTACTCTTCTCTGCAGCTATCCGTACGAAGAAAACGCTTATCCACCGACCAGTGTGATGTGCACGCTTTATTTTGAATATCACAACCGATACCGTGACGCCACCTCGTCGCGCCGCCCCGCTTCCGATGTTAGGGCGTTTTTAGTCTCATGCGGATTTGCTCCCGTACGTGGGATTGGCATAACTTACGTAAACTTTCACGCTTCGGATCATACGCAGGTTTGAGTTTCAGTTTTCAACGCGTTACGTAACGGTATAGACGTGTTCAAAAATGATCAATGTCAGAAGAATATAAATATGTATAATGGTTACATACTTTACAAGTTTACGCACGCCAAACACGCGTGCGTGAGCAAACCCGCGTGAGACTAAAACCCTTAATGCGTTTAGAACTTCAGTTTACGCTTGCGAGAGGGAGTTTTTTAAACAGTCTAGCAGAGACTTTGACAGCGCTCGGTGACCCAGCGACGATTCTTAGCCGGCGCACACGCGGCTCCCACCACCAGAGCCAGCACGACGATCACCACGATGGGCAGCCAGATGCGGATTGAGTTACCTGTAACAACGTTATTACTGAAAATGCAGTCTATGGGCGCTTTTCCTTGTGTTATCCTATGTATCGGTGTCCTATCCGCGTGCGGGTCATGTCCGCACGCGGCTCCTTTCCGCATACGGATGCTAACACGCTCTAGGCCAATCCCAGGGCAGAGATTTCGTTTGTTATTTCAGTGTCATGCGTGTCGCCAGTGAGCAATCTCGTGCACAAACATGAACGTTAAAAAAGTAATAATCGCTTATATCATTGGAGATCCATATGTTACTGGAATGTTTAATGTAAATCATCAAAATATCCGAAATAAAGTTTATGTAAAGTTCATTCTGCCTCACAACTGAGGCCGAAATTTCACTTCAAAAAATAACAACCTCTCTATCAGCTTTAATTTTTTGTGATTATAGTGATCCGCGTCACAATAAAAACTACGCTCAAGGCAGAAGAACGCCACCCGCATCAGGAAGGCACCCAACCATCAGCGTTCCGCACGCGTGATACTGATAAGGGACCTATCCCTTATGGGGCCTTATTAGGACTGTTGATAAAGTATCGATATATCGAAATATCGATATTATTTTTTAGAAATATCGATATTTATTACTAATATTTTTTGGGCGATATATCGATATATCGATATTGAAATACGAATATCGACGGTCGGTATTTTTTTTTAATTAGTTTAATTTTTAATTTTTTCTCACCAATTATTTAAATTATAACAACATCATAAACTCAATCTACTGTACTTTATTTGCACTATATAAATTTTTTTCCTCTCTTAATTAAAACGAAATGTAATTTTGAATAAAAAAACTATTCATAGTAACAGTGAACTGCCAAAATATGTCTTCGATTTTTTTTTCTATTGTGTGGATATATTTTAAAGATACAAAAAGCGTTTCTTGGAACTTAATTTATGCGGGAAAAAATAAAAAGTAAGCAGAAATACAACTAAATTAGCGAGCCACTTAAAAAGTTAACACTACCAAGCATACATCATTTCTGAGCCGACTTAGGATTGTTTTTTTATATTGTTATTGTTTGAAAATCAAGAAATATCAATATATCGAAATATCGATATTTTTTTTCGATATATCAAACTCCGATATTGATATTTTTAAAAATATCGATATATCGAGAATCCGATATTTTGAAAAATATCAACAGCCCTAGGCCTTATGGAATCGGGTATTAATTTGCAGAGGTCTACGTCTACAGTGTCAATTCAAAATGGTGAAACGATATTAGTGCTTCTTACTCTGCTAATGCAATGGAATACCTGCCTACATGAACATCCATCTGTCTGTATTTTGTAAACCCATTGAAGAGAGATGCTATAAGTTTGATGAACCGATTTTGTTGAAGTATGTTTTATGTCGAATTTTATTAGGTAATGTATCACAGATGAGATTGAACAAAATCTGACCAATAGCTCTCAAGACATTGGATTTTTAAACGAAACTGTCGGTAAATTTCCAACTTTTAATGTTGGTCATTTGATTACAGCGTAGCTCACGCTTTTGTCTTTCTTTTTTCAATTAGCTCGGTATAGTGAACGTAAGCAAAAAAAATATGGTTGTAACCGACTTGTAAAATACCGCGATATATTAGTGCCAACCAAATTAATAGTTTACTAGGAACATACCGTTTGAAGTATTTGTAGTATCCGAGACTTCAGGATTCGCCTGGCTAGTCCCCGTAGAATTTGTACTTGGTTTGATAGGTTTCGGATCTTTGGTATCCCTAATGATAGGTTTCTTGTATTTGGGACTTGTCTCGGTAGGCTTCGTGTATTCAGGATTTATTTTGTTAGTTTTCGTATGTTCGGGAGTTATCTTAGCAGTTTCGGTATGATTGGTGTTCATTTCGGTTGTACTTCTTGTATGTTCGGTGTTCATCTTAGGCTTCTTGCATTTTGGACTTGCCTCGGTAGGTTTCGTGTATTCGGCGTTTAATTTGGTAGCTTTCGTACGTTCGGTGGTTATCTTAGCAGTTGCCGTATGTTTGCTGTTTAATTCGATAGTACTTCTTGTATTTTCGGTATTCATCTCGGTAGTATCAGTATGTTCGGTATTTATCTCGGAAATGTCAGTATGGTCGGTATTCATCTCGGTAATGTCAGTAGGTTCGGTATTCATCTCGGTAATGTCAGTAGGTTCGGTATTCATCTCGGTAATGTCAGTAGGTTCGGTATTCATCTCGATAATGTCCGTATGTTCGGTGTTCATCTCGGTAATATCAGTAGGTTCGGTTTTCATGTCAGTAATGTCAGTAGGTTCGGTATTCATCTCGGTAATGTCAGTAGGTTCGGTGTTCATCTCAGTATTATCCGTATCTTCGGAGTAATATTCGATGTTAAAATCAGTACAATCCTCCGGATTTACGGCATCTATATCGGTGTCCAATCCATCTTCTGTCGTTAACTCCTCTGACGCTTCATCTATCGTGACAAAAGTTTTATGTTAATACAGCGTGATCCATGCAACTGTACAGCAACTAATTGAATTTTAATTTACAATTACAAAAGAAAGTTATCAAAAATAAATATGTTACGACACTTTTTTCTAAAACAGATAGGTGAGTTCAACTCTGCGATTTGTTTAAAATGTCGGTTTGTCAAAAAAAAATCCAATTTGATCAATTTTTTTCCTCAAGGTATGAAAAACTCATTTACTTTCATGATTGAATTGTATAGTGTAACGATTTTCATTTTTGGACTGTGTATTTCAATTAAGAAAATTTATCAATACAGAATTACTAACTTGTAAAAATAAGATTTAATCAGACGCGTGCAAATGAAATGATAAATGATACACCGTTGATAAAAGTCAGCTTGATAAAGCGTAAAGTGGGTAAGACAAAAAGAAAACAAAAGGAAGAAAAGAAAGTGAAGAATGGAAGACAGTCCGGTCGCTATAGTTGTCCTCTTACATTAGCCTTGAGCTGAATAACCTTAAAAACCTGGCTGGCTTAGTATTGAGGGATCTCAATACTAATCAATTACAATTCAGCTAGTTGCTAGAATCGTTTATCTCCAAAATTTTACTTAGTATCAATTCTATCGTAAATATAAATTAAGTGCGGGTTTAAATTTTAGGCAACAGGTTAGCAAATTGTCACTATTGTGCCTCTTTGACTTCAAACATAAGAAATATACTAGAAAATGGCTATGAATCCTGAAATAGTCAAGGTTTTGACTTTGAAGCGTTTTATGTACTGCACTTACCCCACATGGGAATACAGGAGAAATGTATATACAGTTAAAGAATTTGGTAACTGTGCGACTTTAGACCCTTTCACAAGAAATGCCACTGTGACATACCATACTATCTACTAATCAAAGCAATATGAAACTCATTGTAAAAAAGGTTCTAAGTGGCACAGGTATCAATTTCTTTGCCTGTATGTATTGCTATCAAACTCGATCCAAAAGTAAAAACCGAAGGGAATACCGGTACTTACCCACTGTAACCTCAAAGCCTGTATGCATCTCTACGCCTGTGTACAATCGGCCAACCAAAGTCCAAATGCCTGTTATTTTACGGACATCCCCAACACTCTCGATGAAGCTTTCACAAGCTTTGTTACAGTCTACTTCGTATCCTGTCGCCCTCGCATGACTTTTGCAGTATATCGTGGTTTCTTCCACATTTTGTAGTCTGCAGGTAGTGTAGTTCGCATACGGCAACTTGTCCAGCTTGTATTGTACTCTTGGAGACCCATAGTTCTTCGAATGGTGAGCTAAAATAACAGAAAAACAGATTTTTCAGTTGCATACTCAAGTTAAAGTTATAAAGTTATAATACTCTTAGTTGTCATTAGATGCGACTAAGGATATATCCTTAAAGGCATAGGATATACCTATCTTGTAGGTGGTATGCTTTAGGCGACAGGCTGGCAACCTCCGTTGGGTTAGCACAACAGCACTTTTTGGCGAATCAGCAATTGTTGGGGTTTAAAAGTTAGAAATGAAAACCCCCTTCCAACCGATTTGCCACGATCGTGAGAGTTAAATTCAATTATGAATATAAAAAACAGTAAATTGTGATTCCAGATAGAAACCTTAAGATGTATTAGCTCGGTTTGTTAGATGTCAGAGGAAATTTTACATTTTATAAGCTATGCAATTTTTTCGTATGCTCTGCCTACCCCATTTGGGAACACAGGCGTGATTGTATGTATGTATGTATAAGCTAAATGATAGGGAAGTCGTTGCGTAGTTACTTACCAGCGTTATAAACCTCAAAGGCTGTCTGAATGGCCTCCGAATCCCTCGTTCCTACTAGATTCCATATGTCTGTAGTAAATTCCTTGCTGATAGTAGCTTTATCAAACTGCGTCAAGTACAGTGAGCATTCAACGTTGCAATCGTCAATAGAAGAATCATCCGACTGCTGACAAGTGTGTGATACGCCAGTCCGGGAATTGCTTAGCTGACATGACGAGTAAGAGTCAATAGGTAGTTTATAATGAATGCCTATCTTAAAGGCTATCCTCGCCTCCAAATCTTTGCCACTGCAGTCGCCATCTAAATAAACAGCATAATTGTACAGGGTTATTTCAGGGCCGTGACCAACCGTTTTTTGGGGACTCTGTAAACGATTGCTATGTTATTTTCATATATTTTGTTTTAATTAAAAAAATGTTTAGTAGGTAACATAAAATGCGTGGTCGCCTAACATATCCAATTACAGCCTATTTGAAAACTAACTGGCTGTTTAGAATACTTTTATTAATTAATATTGTCACTGCAAGTCAAACAAACATGTCAAAGGTTTTAAATTATAGCAGGGTGAGCATGATTTCAAATCATCCCCTTTATATGTGCTATGCTGACTAAAATAAGTCGCAGGTATACTGTTTGTCCTAACTTGTTAATATGTTAAATAGTAAGTTAAATTATTCATTCTTGCGCCATGTCCCCTAAATCACCCTGTATATAACGCACTTAAAACGGTACAAAATTTAGAACGTGAAAATTTACATAAAAAAAACGAGTGACATTTTCTAATGCACGTAGTGAATTAACTTACCGACACTGAAAACACAAAATAGCGTAACGATTAATAAAACACTAGTATTCATGGTGAAGAACAGTAGTTCAGTAGAGCGAGCCCCGGAAATACCGGCCTTATAACCAACATCTTATCAAAGCTCTAATCCTTATCCGTACGGGAAAATATTGTACGTTAATAGATTTAAACGGGACCAAATTTCAACCATAAACTCAACTTACAAAGTCAGCTTATGGTAACATTTCGCAATTATTGTTAAATGAACGGGACGTACAGTCTTGTACAGAAGTCTTGAACCCGCTAATTTTACATATGCAAGTTTAGTATTATTTTTAGGCTTACCGTCTTTAATATCATTTGATGTGAATTTCTACCCAACTGCTTGCAAGGTGCGTTTTTAGTGTAAAGTTTCTATGGGTGTTTGTGCACTGCTATGAATTTTACGGTCCGGCTTTTTCATTGAGGTCTCGTCTCGCTTGCTCTTCCGTTAAATTGTATTGACGTGAGCGGGACGGCGCGACAGACCTTAAAAAACCGGATGGCCGGACCGGAAAATTCATGGTAGTGCACAAGCGCCCTATTAGTTTTTAGTTTACAGAGTGCACTGAAAATCAACAAACTGCAATATCTGTGTCAAATTTCTGTTAATAAAGGTATTTCTTTGTTTTGCTTTTTTTTTACTTTTAAACTATTTTTTTCTAATGTTTTACTTCAGCTATTGGCCGATCACATTTGCATTTTTTTAGTAAACCTAAAATAGGCATATTTTAAAGGGATTATTTATAATGATCAGGAATTTCCTTCACAGTAACTTTTGCGTCGTTTTGCATATTTTTTAGATCTATTTTTAATTAAAACTAGGCAATTTCAAGACTTTTGGCTAAGACTGTACACAAAAAAAAAACAAGCGAAATGGGAAGTACAAAGGCTGACTCATTATTAGTAGAATAATAATAACCCCCGGTTGAGCTACTAGAACCATTGGACGCGTACCGCGATATCACAACGCTACCTATCGCCTTAAATTCACACAACCACATTAGACAGCACTTTTTTTCTTTTTATTGAGTAAAATACTTTCTTATAGCATTACATTCTGGACCAATGGGCTATGTAAACTACTGTTTAACTTAATCTGAACTTATGCTAGACACTAGATTTTTTTGCAATCAACAACTTGCAAAAACCCAGATGTTCAGAACACAACTGCCCATCACCGTGCAAATAAGTCGCCGTCAGCTAGAAGAGCATTGAGCTGAGTATGGGCGTGAAGCAGCGGATCTTTGAAATCTTGGCTATTATTGGTAAGTTCCATTTTAAAAAGAAGCAACTTCTAACTTTCTAAGCCAATAGTATAAGACCTTTACAATGACTTATATCGTTGCATTCAGAATCAAATGGGCCGTTTTGAACGGCAGATCTGTCTTGCTGTCTAGTAGTTTAATACCATCTTTCTTGGCACTATCAGTACAATTTCGGGTTAAAGAAATCGTGTTCATTTCAAAAGAAATATCCATTTCACTCCACGATAAAGTATGCCTTAGAATTAAATTAGTAACGTCGTAATACCTTATACCCTTATAGTCTATTTTTAAATATGAGAATAAACAGAAGTCGGTTCCCTCAGAATCCACATTAAAAACCAAACCACGTAAGTCGTAGACGAGTATTCTAAAGTAAATAAAATTTGTCAAAATTAAAGTATTCAGTATGATTATCAATGTTTCGGGTAGATCAAAACACATGGTCTCGATTAATAACTATTTAAGGATGTCATTAAATTTCGTTTAAATAAACAAAATTAAATAACTGCACAGTTATTGTGGTTTTGTTTTTATGTCTTATTTAAATTGTTTAGTATTTTAAGATTTACGATATGTCAATAAGTAGATAAAATAGGCAATTTTGTAAAAAGTTGAACAATGAATAAAAATGTTTTTTTTTTACCAGTACCGCGGAGCTTTTGGCACCATTCGATTCCGTCTTGGGCAATCCTTTGCCCCTGCGCTCCAGTTTTTTTTTATCATCTTTCCGACGCGTTTGTAGTCTTCCCCTGTATCATTTGCCAGATCGTCATTTCCATCCCGTGTTCCCGTGACCATTTTTGTCCATCTTCGGTCTGTGAGTTGAGCTACATTATTCTTAATACCTAAACAAAATGCCTATCTGGCATAAAATGTTATGTGGTTGCGTGCTGCAGAGCTGATATTCCGCGAAAAATACCGACTATTATGTCATCATTCCAGTGGGAACTTTTGGCTAATTACTTGGAATGTGAGCTGATAAGGGAATAGTAGTACGGCCCTGGGTAAACTTATATTATAACGGCAATCTATCTTAGTTGGGTGAATATCAGATATTTTTCACACTTTATTTACCTGATTTCTCTATGAAACTTATAGGGTAAGTGTGTCATAAATTATAGCGTGTGTATAAAATGAAAATGATATTCTACACACACTACGAGTTTATGCCGCATTAATTGTAAAGATTTTTCAGAAAATCTTGTTAAAAATACGTTGATTATAATGAAGCCGGCTCAAATGCCCGAATATTCACCTAGTCTTAACTATTTCAGCGGAAGTTATAGCGATTACTCAGAAATTGATTAAATTTAAACAGTCTTACTAATTATTACATAAAAGGGTTTTTTATCACATTGATAAACGTAGGTACTCATATTTTTTCCCCGGACCTGCGAAGTTTTTTCTGACAGGGAAATAAAACGATCAATAGTATGGTAATTTACGTGTGAAAATGAAAACACCCTTTAAATAAAAAAAATCTGCTTCATTTTTAAGCCAAATAGCGTGTCGTAACGAAAAACTCGGTCGCGAGATAAAAATAGTCTTGCGTGAAAATAGTTCTAAAGTTCCTCAATAGATGGCGCTACTGTCGAGTTACATGGCGATAACGTTTGTCTGACGCGGTTTCGTTGGGTGGATCGCGTTCCACTGTAATGTTAACTTTGCGCAGAGGCAATATCGTAACCAATGAGGTTAATCCGAGGTGCGATTATTGCTAGTTGAAAACTTTACCAATACCCCGCCGTGTGGACGTGAAATACCGTCCGCTATGGCAATTTTTGAATGGCCGTTAAGGCCTAAAAAGATCTTTAAAGTACTGTGTGGGTTGGAGAAACGAAATAGTCGGTCAGTTGTTTTACTTCAAAAAAAAAATTATACACTGAAGCAGAAATTCATTTTAACCGACTTCAAAAAAGGAGGTTCTCAATTTGTCGGGATCTTTGTTTTTTATCATCATTATCATTTTTTTTGTGTGTTCGCTGATTACTCGAAGACGCCTGGACCGATTTGGAAAATTCTTTTTTCGTCTGAAAGGATAATTATGTAGTTTCCAGGTGGTCCCATTGTCAGCATATCTTGACCTGATGATGATTGAAAAAAATACCCCAATTTTGTATGAATTTAATGATTGATTGATTTTAATAAAAAATACACTAGAAGGGGCTACGAAACGTGAAATAGTCACTGTGTAGTGTTTCGTGTGCTCTGCCTACCCCATTTGGGAATACAAGCGTGATGTTATATGACGGTCGTGACTTGACATTGCCTTCAATCAAACTATTTCGGTAGCTGGTGGTATCGACGTGTAACATTTCAAATAGTCGTTTTTATACAGTATTTATATTTGGACGCTGTTAAGCATTCGTGTGTTAACCCACACTGACCTAGTTTTGAGTAATCAGCTGTTAAAGTTTTTTGAGAACAA
>BHDV01008733.1:77402-104794 GCA_005406045.1 Adoxophyes honmai | reverse complement strand
GACATAAAGAATAAGACTGCATTCATAACTCAATACTCGATTTTTTGTGGGTTAACACATGAATGCTTAACAGCGACCATTTAGGCTTATTGACAGACAAAATGAAACCTATTCCTAGAATTACGTTTAATATTTCGTCCATCCAACTCTGGTTTCTGAGAACGAATGGCAAATACTTTTTGCTATGTTTTTATTGCAATTTACAAACCATTATAAGTGCGAGCCCGCACGTCGAAGGCAATTATATTGTAGGTACATTGGACACGTGACCCTTGCATTGCCGAGCTCCTAATATTCCAAAGAATAATGACAACGATCGGCGTCAGCGGGAATTAATGGGGTAACCTTCAAAGTGGTATATGCAGAACATAATATACATATTATACATATTCACTACACGTTAGAGCGCCCGAAATGTTACATTTCACGCTTCGTAGCCACTTAGTATGCTTAGTACACACACACACACACACACACATCACGCGTGTATTCCCAATAGGGGTAGGCAGAGCACACAAAACGTTACATAGACAAAACGATGACTATTTCACGTTTCGTGGCCACTTTTAGCATCTATTTTTTGGTTTTAAGGTGGCAGGTACAATATGCTTAGTATATTTTTTGATTTTAATAAAAGATGAGAGGTAAGTTGGCAAGAGCTGTTAAAAGATGGTGCATTTAATCAGGAATAATACATAGTAAAATGGTGCAATACTTGGTAGCTTCAAACTAAAACAAAAAAATTGTAAAAAAATAAAAACCTCACGTTACTAGATTTTTGGTACCTAACCCGTTTTACCCGATTCACACAAGTTCTTGGGAGGTTTCTAATTTTACGGCAAAATGATGAGAGGGATGGATTCTGGACACCGTTTCCCATGAGTGAACGAGATTTTTATTTACCTAATACCTTGAGCAACATAGGCTTATAACAACTACAACTCCAAAATACAATAAACAAAACACCAACGCTACGCTTGTTCGTTTCATTAGCCATCACAATAGCTTAAACCCAAGCCTGTTACAAAAGGGATTAACAAAGAACAAAACTTGACACGATCAGTCGATACACTTTTAATGGCTGCCCCGGTGACGCCTTTGACATTCACACCGGTGAAAGTGGCTCGATAATCGATACGAATGATGAATAATCGATACATTGCTCGTATAATCGCATTACCGATTCGCGGGGGGTCTCGGGAGGATTGAGACTGTTAGAGTATTTATTGAACTGTCTTTTGCTGGACTTGTTTAGCGTAATATTATATTTTTTTGCCGTGTGGTGTCGGGATGGAATAACTCTCCATTTCTTCCGTGAATGTCGTGGGAGGCTACTAAAGAAATAGGTGTAGGTATGCTTTCACCGACAGACTAGCAACCTAGTCACTATTCTATCTCTTTCATCTTTTTGCAAACCTAAAACTATGCTAGACGTGCGAAGCGGGTAATAGTCGTAATCATGGTTTTGTCTATGTCACGTTTCGTCTCTGCCTACCCCATTTGGGACACAGGCGTGATTGTATATAAGTATGTATGTATAATTTTAATTGCTCTTCTCAATTACTGCCAACATTTTTAATGATTTTTTTATCACAAAATGTTTCGACTAACTAGTTACAACATTTAATTAATCGAATCGATAACAACCAATTACGTAGTATTAGAGGATCACCTCAAATGTTACCGTTCACACATTCGCTAGGTCACAAGTCAAGGCGGCTGACATCATTCCCTTTACTAAATCGAAACTCACACAATTAATTACAATCAATTCTTTCCTCGGAACCGTGCGAAGGTATGACAGTCAATTTGTTACGCCGCATCACACGTTGGTAAATATGCCCTGTTTGTGAGAAAATGCTGAGGCGAAATGTTAAATGCCGCAACCAGAATCAATCAAACACTTTTAGTTTTAATTGCAAGTCGGAAGTTAAGGACGAAATGGCCACGATTGCTTTTAGAGTGCTGTTAGGGTTCGCTAGCTGTGTTGTGATGCTTAATACCCGTAGCCCAGTTAATTTGACTATGTTGATGACTTATTGTTTGTGTTTTCGTTTAGTGTTTACTCTGAATCTAGAATGTTAAATCTACCAATGAAATATTACAAAAGCATAAAAAGGAACAATATAGATAGCAGGTTTAAACATTAACTTATCGTCTGCATGAAGTATAAAATATACTGCATTTCCCTTTTGTTTCGATAACCACGGATTATGCTGATTCAAATAAAATTACAAAGAGATATTCTTCACTATAGCAATAATCCTTGTCTGATACGAAAGGTTAATGTCACTAGAAATGAAAAAAAAAAACAAGCAATTATTTTTCGAGAAAAAAGTTGACAAATAGCAGAATACCTACGAGTCATAGACAAGTATTTTAATCCGCGACCTCAGTCATACATTTATTTTTAACCTTATGAAAAGGCCCACTTCACTTAGGTTACAAAAAAAATCCGTTGAACGGAACCAAAAACATTTGCAAACACACCTCGCTTACTCATATATCCTTTCCATTTTCGTCATCAAGCCCTTCAAGATAACTTTGTCACCGTCATAAGCTGTTTAATGCTATTTAGTTGAAAGGTTCGCAATGCTTTTTAAAAGTGTATTATAAGCTTTCGTACGAGGATTATTTATTTTCGTCATCGCGAAACGAGATTGTATAAAGTAGTCTGATCCCCGGCGTGTTCTTATTGTGCCCTTTGAATCAAACCCCTTGCTGTCTGCAAGTTATTGACAAAAGACCACTGTGTTGCACGAAGGGCGAATGAAATTGTCACTTTAAAACGGACTCATTTCGCCCCTATATTCTACTGCATATTATGTCGTTCTCAAATATTATTTAACTTTTTTTTCTGAATTACATTAAACTACTCTGACATACTTCTCTTGCGTCATTCGCATTCATCCTCTCGTCATACGGGTTGTCTCTGCCTACTCCGCAGGGCATAAGGCCTGATGATTATGTTATGTTACATAAAAATAAAGTATATTTAGAAAAGGACATCTCGACGCATGGTCCCGAAGATCAGAAGCGTTTTCCCGCTGTATCGCAACGCTAATGCGTCGAGCGAGGAACCTGCCAGTTCTTCAGTCCCCAGTTGTATCCGCCAGAAGCTTGGAGATCTCTTTTATAAGGGTAAGAGCGCAGGAACCCCACGGCGCCGAGACCTCTGTATTTTGCGCTTCTGCAGCCGCCCCTAGTTCTGAAGAAGTACCGTGGGACGGTGCCGGTGTGTCGACACAGGTTGCATTATAAATTAGCTCCAAGTGGAACTAAAACTCAACTGATCAGCAACAAATACGCACGGAATGTCGCACCAGAGAGGCTCACAGACAGTCACATTTGTGTACTCAGACTTCTTAAAATATAAGATTAAAAAAATGATACACCGGCCACGTGCCTGAACATCCGTGAAATTGTTCCAACAGCAACACTCTTTAGACTTTGAAACCTTGAGTGTAGGTGTGTTTTTCAAGAGCATTTTGGTAGGTTGTATAATAATTGTGTCGCTGATCCTTCGCTTTTAGCCGCTCACTCCACGCTCGCATCGCTGGTGATTTGCGCCTCCATTGTTCTGTTTGGGGGTGTTGCGCGCATTTTATGTTTATGAGTTTTAGGTTTTATGTACAATATTTTATGTATGCGGCATTAACTAAATTTTACGAAGTTGATAGTGATTGTATCTACTGCTACAGATGTTATTATTCTGCCCCATAGGTCAGGAGATAACTGTGGTAGACTTTCTTAGAAAAGGTCCCGTTCTATGCTCAGGATGCAGCTTGAATAGATGTGTTTTTAACTAACAATCGCGTGACAACCGGGGATATAAAATAATTAATTGACCCATATATGCAGCATCATATTAGTCAATATTAACTACATTATATTTTTAGCAGTGTTACTAAATTTGCGTTACTGGTTAAGATATTGCCACGTTAGACGCCGGGGACTTTAGCAGCGACGCTAACTAAGTATTTCATCTAAATCCTTTCTGCGATTGAGGACTGAAGAAATATCTAACAGTCCGAGTTTATCTTCAAATTAATGTTTCAATAGAAATTGACATTTGGATTAATCCGTCGTATCCTTTTTGTAACCAGTACAAAGCAGTATAAACTCTTAAAAGTAGTTTCTTCCAATACACGTAAACAATCAAATGGCCTTTTCCAAAACCTTCATACCTTTTACGCAAATCGACAAACCTATCAAGAATCTATTAGAATAGAACCATCGTCTATTCACATCACATGCCCTCCCATACTAAACGACTTCCCGGACCAATATATCTAAAGTAATACTCGCATTAAACAATAAAAGCTCGCATAATATTTCAACAGAGCTGCGCGTGATTCATGCGATCCCATTATTGACAGATCGAGTGTAATGGCGGACTGATATACGCTCCATTTAATCGATACTTGCGTAATCGATTCCTTCTTGAAGGATATGCACCTTTCGGATCGATTTTGTGTGAACTAAAGCAGTCACGTGTTTTGGAACTTTGTTTTTAAAGTAATGTGTTTGACCTTTGCGAGTCTTAACTCTTCTTACGCAAAATGAACACAATGCAATGCAAATTTTATTTTAATCATACAATACGCGTGTATTCCCAAACGGGGTAGGCAGAGCATACGAAACGCTACAGCATAGACAATATCACGACTACATCACGTTTTGTAGCATCTAACGTAATTTTAAATAGAATCGCATAAACTAAAAAAGAATAAAATTTAGTCTCAGAATGAATCACTCTTACTCGCTGTATTCATATGAAGATTTCATTTATTTGTGAGCAAAATTTATTTATTCCGGGTTCCATTTTGTTCTCTTTTGGTCAAATAGGCCCTAAGTGGTTATTACAGATAAAAGTCTAAGGACAATTATTTTTAAAGGCAACCTCCATAATCAAGGATGTTGAGAAACTAAAAAGGCCATGAATTAAATGAACTAACTATTTCTCAATTTGTTAACCATTTTAGTCCTGTACCGCTATAACATCATCCCTATATGTCTTTATCCATAAGTATGCACACTTCGCTTACGAGTCGCGTGCGCGTTATCGCCCACAAAGTATTGACGGCTACCGTCGCCTTACGATACATTCCTTTTCTTTTTCTCCAATAAGGACGTCTAAATCGAAACATGTATTTATCACGCCTTGACAGCTATAGCGACAGCAACATGGCTCCGATAAAACCTGTGTATTGGCGGCTGCGTCATTTTATGCCCATTTATTATTTGTAAAACGCTTTTCGGCCAGAGATTATTTTTAAGAGTGATGGTGTTTTGTTTTGGTTTGCGATCGTTTCGCGGATTTATTCCTCAATTGTAATTTAGTTGTCGACTTAAAACTCATTCCTTTTACGGCTTAATGCTTTCGTTATCTAAGAAACTGCGGAGTTCTCGGAAACCTGTAAACGTGCGTGCACCTATGAACTTTTTTGACAGGATATGACAAGACTTGTTGGCGAAATTATAAAAATTCACTCCTCCACATTTCAAAAATCACCACGGCTGCCACCGCATGCTGTGTAAAGAAAAATAAATGTAAAATGTCTTCAAACACCTAAAGTCGAGTTACATCTACATCGTTTCTAAGTCTAGGCGTCATAAATCTAACTAAACATCTCAGTGTATCACCTCCGATTAATGGCGTTAGGGTCTTTGACACCCGCCGGCCGCAACCGCATTTCGGCACGGGCCAACCGTCGAATAATTATTCCGAGTGTCAATAAATAATAAAGTGGCTGTGTACGTCTTGAGTGCTCGTTCGTCTTTTATCTCGACTCTTAATGCTCCTCTTTGCTTCGTTCTTTTTTTATTCCTTTTCAACTTGTCATCCAGTGGTGAGGTTAAAGTCTGTGTTGACAGCGCGAAGGTTTTATGTTTTAATACTTTTAATCTCGTCTTAATGTTCGACCGTCAGTATTAGGCGGCCGTAACTGGCCACTAATAATTCTTATCTGATCTGTACTTAGTCTTGTCGATAGTCGATAGACGAGTATTTTTATCTATCTTTAATCAGTGCTTGTTTAACAAATTTTATCCAGCGAATTAATTCGGATTGCGACTTTGAACAAATCAAAAGCAATTGATCAATCCGCGTTAAAAATAGACAGTACTCTTGGTTGAGGTGTGGTCGCGTATTCGACCCACCATCGATCACGGCGTTCCAAGTTTGAATTTATGTTACGTAATTGCGGTGCGTATGCGTGTGCGCACATCGTGATGATTTCGCTTATTACCTATGATTTATCTGTAGGATCTCTGTTACCCTATATTTACAAGAAAATACGTCTGTAATTATAATGCATTGTCAACGTAATTCACTTTTTGCGAAGCTAATCGGCAAAAAAACAGCTTATTTTTACAGATGTAGCACTTTTAGCCACCATCGGGCCAAGGTCGGTATCTAAGTTCAAACTGCGGTTGTACAGATAGGTACAGGCTGGTGCTCAATTAGTGAGCAATCTTCACCACAACTCTGTCAAGGTCCGCCATCACTATTAGGACGGTACTTAGGTTTTCGCACGTACTCTGCCTTTTGTACGCAAGAGGAAGTTGGCTCCATACGTTTTTGCTGTAATCAAATGTCAATAGAAAGAGGAAATCCGAACGAATGTTTTTATTAAAGGCAATTTCAAGTTCGACGCTAAGTGGCTTTTAAGGCAGTCATCACGTGTAATTTGTTCCGTATTGTTTCGGAAATTATGGAGGGAATTAGATAAAAACGGAGTTGAGTTGCGGTAAAATGTTATTACCAAATCATCGCCGCATTAACTAAGTATGTACGATTTAGATAAGAAAGAGGTTGTTTGCGTCATTGACATGAATGTTGCAGGAACCTACGATTTCTCATTTGAAGATGTTTATGAAATCAAATATAATAATATTTTCTTCAAACGCTGTTTGGACAACATTCCGTTACAAGAGGTAGCTAAAGAAATAACTTCAAATATGCTTTAGGCGACAGGCTAGCAACCCCTTACTATTACATCTCTTTAGCAATGTTTCTACTTAAAATCATGCTAAAAATATATAGTAATTTGAAAAATGTTACCGGGTTTTTAAATCATGCTGTATCACAATAATTGACTGACACTACGGGTGTCGTCGTATTAAGAGTTATCATAACAGTTTCTTTAAATAACACGGCCGTAAGCTTCACTTTCGTTTCATCCAAGACTTACTGCAACACCCCATACATTTAGTAATCCAAATGAAAGGACGCGCCCGCTCTGTCATTATTTTGCCGAAGCGCCACCGCCTGTCATTTTACATGTAACTGGACCACTGAATGTTACGTTTCTGGTTGGATTAATTCTGTTTGATGAGGACCGCCATGTTTCGGTGTACTCTTTAATATATGGCTGACCTAGATTCTATAACTCTAGGTTCGGTACATTATAGAATGTTATGAGTATATATTACAAAGGCAGCTCCAATAGGCTTCATGGCTTGTGCATTCGGTAGAAAATAATCGAGACTGTTTACTTGTACCTATCTTGGAACGATATCCTGTGACTAAATTAGGGATGTTGTTGAAAAAGACAAGCAGCGCTATTGTCTAAGGGTCTCCCCACATTAGTCGACGCCCATTCGGCAAAACGCGGGTAGAAAAGCTTTATGTCAATGCAATAAGGGCGAACAAGACGTCGCCAATTGACGTCTTGTTCGCTCTTATTGCGTTGACTTAAAGCTTTTTCTACCCGCGTTTTGCCGAAACGGCGTCAACTAATGTGGGGAGACCCTAACGCGCCAAAAATCTACATCGTTTGAAATTTGACAATTGAAACAAGAGAGCTGTTATACAATAGCGCTGCTGGCCAAAAGTACCTGTAACCGTTGAGCATAATGAAGAGATTGAGGAATGTAGATGAAACGAAAGAGAATACCTACCCTTGTGGGAAAGAAATGTGACGATACGTACCTATCTTGTAAGAATATGCCACAGAGACAGTTTCGATACTGTTTGATATCTTCTACAACCGTCCACTTTGTTGTTATTTTGTTAATACTCGTAGATAGGTACCTACTTAGTCTTCTTGTATTTTTTTTTTAATTCTTTATGCCAAGTTTGTTGTGGCGCATTCTTCTTATCAATCTTGGTATTACGAAAATCTGCAAGACTCAAACAACAGACATCGAAAAGAGATCCTTGCTGTTTTATTTTGTTAAAAAAGTAATAGGCCAGGTGATGATGAAGTTTTGAAAAAGTTTCAGACTTCGCTTCGAAATTGAGTTATTTCTGGTGGCGGTAAACTGCGGGGCTCCTAGATGCTCCGAAGGTCGCCACGGACCCCGTGACATCGATAATTACACTCCGCGCCCTGACCCGCTTGCGGTATGGCCGCACACACAAGTGATATCGCGATTTCAAACTCATACATACATATATCTCACGCCTGTATTCTGAAATAGGGTAGGCAGAGCACACGAAACGCTACGTAGACAAAACCATGACCACTTCAGGCTCCGCAGCCACTTCTAGCATATTTTACAGGTTTCGAATTGGTAGGAATAGAGAAAGGTTGCTAGCCTGTCGCCTAAAATATCCCTTAACCTAATTCCTTAGTCGCCTCTTAAGACATCCACAGAAGAAATAGAGAGATGTTATTCTTACTTCGACGCCACACGGAATGTACAAACTCAAATCATGTAAACAATAGCCACAAAAAATGGAAAATGTCATGGATTTGTCTATGCAGCGTTCGGTTGTTTTGCCTACCGCATTTAGGAATACAGGCTTGATTTATTTTAATGTGTATTGTCGAGTTGTATTTTCATGTATGTTTCGTAGCTTCCCATGATGCTTCCCCCTTTCTAAATAGCACACAAAACAATATCCCGGTACACAATTTCGTACCAGATTGTACCGCACCATCAAGCACGTCCCGCCGACAGCCGCCTAATGCCGCCAGTAATGCGCGCTGTTGATCTTGCGCGTTTAGCAGCTGATCGCGTGAAGTCACCGCGCATCGCGGGCCATGGGAAATGCTAGCACGTTCATGGTTAGCGATTTGCTTGAATTGTCATTCGGGGTTTTGTACTATCAAACAAATTTATCTACTGTTGGATGGGGTTTAAAATAACACCTCTCCATTTATTTAGGAAAATTAGGTTAAGGCATATTGTACGCGACAGGATAGCAACCTGACAAATCAAATGTATAAAACGAGAATTAAATAAAAAAGAAAGAAAAATGTTTATTCTTAGGTCCCCAAACCATCACCATACAAAAAAAAATCTTACAACTGTAACAGTATGTCTTGGTGACGCAAACGAACCGAAAAATGGGCCTTCGCTCAGCATGAGCTTTGCTGCATCAGTAAGGTGCTGCAACGCTGATTTACAGCGAAACCCTGAAATAAATTAGTCACGGTTTTGTCTTTGCAGCGATTCATGTGCTCTGCTTACCCCGTTTGGGAATTTAGGTGTGATGTGTGTACGTATGTATGGATAAATATTGATTCCTGACGCACACTGGGAAACTTTAACATGAAAACACATATATTCGTCAGCAATTAATACGTTAAACAGTTTTAAACTTACTCATCAACATCATGCTAGCGTTCGAGAGTAATTAACTAACTCTGGTTATGCACGCCCGTCGGTTACCGCGTCGTTAGAATGGGCACACCTATGAGCACTGGTATCTTGCGAGTACACGATGTAGGTGTATTAATTTGTAATTGGTGAGAATACGCCTTATATTATTGATAAAGCTTAAATACTTACATCCCTTTTTTAATCTCACAGTTAAATGAATACCAGTATTTTTTTATCTCAAGTTGGGGATAATCTGGCGATGTCATAATTTTGAGTTTCGATGCTTACTTTTTAAATTCTTACTGAAAGGAAAATTAGGAAACTTGAAAATAAAAAATAAATAAAAAAAACAACAAATCAGCACTAATGTGCCTTTCTACCATCGTACAATATTGCACTATCCATTTTTTGTAGTTCTGACGAAATTAGTACCTGCTCCCGACAATAGATGGCGCTAGTAGTCCCCAAATCTACCATCGTAACTAACAACAAGAATAACAACAATCACGCCTGTGTTCCCAAATAGGATAGGCAGAGCACATGGAATTTGACTTGGACAAAACCATGTTTTTTTTTGTTACGTAGCTTTTTCTGAGTTTTACGTATTTTAATGTGCAATTAGTAGTATCTACGCAGAGGTTCCTAACATTTTTTGTTTCTTTTTCAGGGCTCTGAGAATCCAGTGGACGAGAAGCCGACGTCAGAAGCCCACTATGTGGTGGGAACTTGGCCGACAAGCACCCCTGGTCACACTGGATACCTAACAGTGGCGACACTACCGCCTCTCTTTATAAGAGGTGAGAAACAGTTGCAACAAATGTCGTGTTGCGCTAATGTCTTTACAAATAATATTCATTTTCATTCGTAATTCGTAATTCGCAAGTGGTACTTGTTCTGTTTATGAGTCCACGGCAAATTGAAAATTAGGAATAATTATGAATAGGGTGTTATGAAATTAAGCGATTTTAAACTGTTTCTATTTGTTACCCACCTGGTGGTATGAAGATAATAGCGCCCTTCTAAAAGTAAATAAGAGTTTATTGTATTGTATTGTATGACTTTTTATTGTACATAAAACAAATATATAAAACAAAATACAGGATAACAGTTTTATGGACAAAGGCGAACTTATCCCCGAGGGGATCTCTGCCAGTTAACCTTCGTTTAGTTTATTTTGGCTCCAAACTACGGAATGTTATAATAATCGTGCTTGTAACTAACTACTTTCTTTTAAGGTAAAAAATCTAAACCTGATGCTGGCAGCGCTGAAAAGACAAACGCAGACGAAGACATTGTTATGGAAAATACAGAGTGAAAAGAATTGGATTGATATGAATTAAAAGTATTGACTTTTTAACTCGGTTTGTTTTATTGTTCACTCTTTAAATTGTCTAAAAATCAAACAAGTACAATTTTTGTTAATAATTTATTTCAATCAAAAGGCCTTACAATAAATTATTGACTGCAAGTAATGGTTAATAAATAATAACCTAATAATAAAAAGCTTAACTTATAAATATTTCATGAGATTTTACTATTCAATATTCGGAAAAGGCAGTGTTAAAAATAATATTCCATAGAAAAGTTTGGCAATTAGAATATCTATCTATCACAGCAAGCATTTCTAACTTTTATTATTTTGATTTGTTTAGATATTTTTTCTACTCAATAATAATAAAATCTATGCCAAATTTTAATAGAGATAAAGAATATACTCCTCTCCTAGATTCCGTCTTTCCAAAAAAGACAAAAACACAAATATTGTCATACGTTACAAGTTATAGTGGTCGGTAATAAATTTAGCAAGACTATGTGGTAGAGAGAAGTTAGTGCATGCTCCCACCACTCAAAATCTTGCCAGTTTTATTGCCGACCACTATACTCAGAAAAGGCGGCAAAAAACGATGCCCTCATATCGTATGTAGTAATAATATCTTCTACAATCTGGACAAAATTATTTGCCGTCGAATACATACTGCGAACTTTATATAAAACTCCATTTATCATTTTAACAGTTAAAATATATCTAATAGTAGTTCAAATTATACATTATTCAGATAGAAGTGGATAATATTATAAAACTTACGCATATATCGCTCTTTCTGAATTATGTATTTGAGAACCACTCACATAATTATTTTACTAAACAACTAAAGCAATTGTTAAAACACGTAAGTATTGCGTAGTTAATTAGTGGATACACATTTTTATGTTTTGATGTTTGTTTGTTTTTATCTTTGATTAAACATTTAATTTCTTCTTGTAATTATAAAAACGGAGACTCCATAAAAATCATTACTATGCCAAAAGAGGAAATGAATGAAAAATTCAAATTTTCCAGTTATTCCGTATATATCTTTTACTTTGCTTATCTAAAATGTTTAATCAAAAATGTAGTCCATAGTTAGTTCCAAATGGAATGTTGACTTTTAGGCATAAATGTAATCATCGTATTGCATATTTATGTGATTTAATTATAATTTCCGTAAGTGTGTTAGGCCAAGTTGCTAAAATTTGTAGCCTCAATTTTTATACTATTACCGACCTAACCAATATATGGTTTACATAATTTGTTTTACACTAACTTGTGCATTAATGTCTAATTTCTAAATAGGTCCGAATGCTAAGAGATCTTAATTTTTTATTTAATTTCATATCGAAAACACGAGTCGCTAGCTACATTCAATTTTTGCCTAGAACCCTGGTTTTTTTTTTTAATATCATTACTTTTACATTACACAAGTATTATTTAAGCTTCAGTAAATGGTTCAGTAATATTCTTTTTATTTTCGTCAATAATAACGAAAAAAATATACGTTGATCGTGAGGAGGCTAGAGTATAAATTTGACAAAAACCGCCACTAAAATTAGTCTAAACAAGTGCATTGCTATTAAGTTACCATCAGAGTTAAATTTTCAAATAAGTAATTTAGGTTTATTACTATTATCTTCCTGCAGACATAGATCAATTTCATATATTTACAACTAAATCTAAAATATACCTATGCTAGTTTACAACTAAATCTAAAATAGAGACGCCGTGCACTGTTCTTCAAGAACTTTACATTTTTTGTTCCAAATTAATTAAAAAATACGTCAATATTCATTACGAAGTTATATTGTCTGTAACCATTTCTCCCATAAGCAGGGATATTAACTAAAATGTAATAAGTTACGTAGAAACTGGCGCCCTCATTTGTCTTTTGCTAATGGAAAACTAATTTCTTTCACTATTGTTATTGGCATACTTAATAAAAGTGCATCTAATGCACAATTGATATACATATTTACCTGTTCCTTGCATTTAGTTGTACGAATATATTTACTTTCTTACAACATAGATGGCGCTAGTAGTAACAGTAATCGCCTCCAACCTAGCCTTTCACATAAAGGCATTAGGCGGGCGCTTTCCGAAAAAAAATCCACATATTTTCAAAATTTGGAAATGTATTATTATCCAAAAAATTAAGCATTTTTTTTTTTCATACAAATTATACTTTTCCAGAAATTTTTCACACAACACATTTTCTCGTGATTCTGTGTCAGAATTTTGATAAAAAAAACAGGACTTTTTTATAGGCTTGCCTGCGGAACGACCTCATGAAATTTTTCGATGCTAACAATCTACCTACGCTCTCAAAGAACACAACACAACGCGCGCCATCGAATCCAATTTACATTACAGTAAAACTGAAGCCTCATTTTTCTTGCGTCTAAACTAGCCAGAACCGGTTTTAACCGGTCTATCTGAAGTCGCTGAAGTCGGTCTTCAACTGAATGGTAGGTTTGGCGGGGCGGGACTCGAACACGGGCCGCGGCGGCGGCCGGCCGCGAGCGCCCGCCTGGCTCGACTTCACCGCATTCTCCAACTTGTTCCTTAGTTCGGCTGACTGCGACATCATGGTTTTGAATTCCTGGGGAAATTAGAACGTTACGATTAGAGAAAAGTTTTGAATTTCGAATCTAAAAGAGGGGGAATGCTTTTTTGAGCTGTAAATATTTTAATATTAAATTCAAAATAAATAAACGGAGAAGTTTCTGGGCAACAAAGAAACTAACTACATAAAATATGTAACGATTTGTGTGCTCTGCTTACCCATGTTACACCCCATTGTATACTGTATCTGCATTCATAAGGTTGTATTTAAGCTCTGTTAGTTATGGTAAACGCATAGTCATTGCTCAAATCGGCTTAAAATTAGGACGTGTAAAGATTCATCCCTACATTTAACTTTGCCAAGATTTTTAAGTAGAACAAGTAAGGTCGCGCATCACTTGAAGGTAACACCAAAATCTTGCCAAGTTAGTTATCGTAGACAACTAAAAGCACAGTTAGCAAAAATATTGCATTCAACATTGTTTTTTTAGCACAGAAAGTCATTTAGTGGTAAAGCAATTTACCCGAGGATCTTATTAAATACGGATATACCTCACGTTTTAAATCGATTTTAGCCCAACATGTTTCGGGCTAATTCGTAGCTCTTCATCTAGGAGCAGAGGTGGCTGCTGTGGCCAAATGCGCACTGCGCGCCATCGCTCTATTCGCGCGACATAATAATTAGCTCGAAACATGTCGAGCTAAACTCGATTTAAAACGTGAGTTATCCTTATTTAAAGATGAGCTAGTCTCGCGGTAATTTAATGTTCAATGTAACTGTATTTATGTATGTACCTGTGGATGTTTAGGCCCGACCCTTGTGAGCCACTGCAGCGCAAAGTCGTGTAGCGCTTTCACCGGCGCCGTCGCGCGCGGCAGCTCCGTGCCTGACACCAGGTACGATATCACTATGGGCACCACCAGCCACAGCATCTGGATGCCTGAAAACGAAATAACGCATTTGTAGAATGGGTTCCCCTCCGTTAGCCCAAAAAACTTTGGCCCTAATTTCACTGGCTCTAATGTTGGCAACCCGAAAATCACTTACCCGAATTTTCATCTATCCCGATTAATGAATGACCTAATTTCAGGATTGCGAATTTTCATAACACCGAATTCTTACTAGCCCTAAAATACAACGTGTTACAAAATACCGGGTAAAACATGTAAATTATTAAAGCGAAAAATATTGTCATCCTAGTAAGTTGTCACTAAATAGAACTGAAGTTATCATACATTATTTAACAGGGTGTATTCTTTGACGGATTTTCAATTTTTAATTCAAAAAGGTTTGCAAACTCAATAACTTGGTTTAGCCTTCACTGATATTAAGTGAACCTTAAATAAGTTCCTAATTGTAGATTTTAACACTATTAATAAATGTCATACCTTGATGTGGATCCTCTATTAAGCAGCAAGAAAATAAGAATAGTTAGATATTTTAAAGTCTGTTATAATTTCTAACTTAGACGGAAAATATGGAAATGGGCACGTCTCCAAAGTTTAAATATCCGCTAACAAAGCGACACCGTTGGTCGCTCAATCTTATAAATCTTATAAATATTATAAACGTGAAAGTTTGTGAGTATGGATGGATGGATGTATGGATGGATGGATGGATGTTTGTTACTCCTTCACGCAAAAACTACTGAATGGATTTTCATGAAACTTTACAGTAATGTAGCTTATACATCAGAATAGCACATAGGCTACAATTTATAAAGATTTTGTTTGAATTTTCCAAAATATGACGATAAGTGTCGAGAAAGTAGGAAAAAATCTAATGTCGGCTGGCTATTCTGGCGGGCGCTTCCTAATAATAATTCCGAAATCTCTTCTGTGTTAGCCCGAATTTAACGCGTGCGAAGCCGCGGGCAGAAGCTAGTTGAACTATATTATTTGATCGTCGCAGTGGCAAAACGTCTGTCAAACGACTCGGATCAGACATAATGTGAACAGCTCCATCTTACTAATATCTTACTAATATTATAAACGTGAAAGTTTGTGAGTATGGATGGATGGATGGATGGATGGATGGATGGATGGACGGACGGATGGATGGATGGATGGATGGATGGATGGATGGATGGATGGATGGATGGATGTTTGTTACTCCTTCACGCAAAAACTACTGAATGGATTTTGATGAAACTTTACAGTAATGTAGCTTATACATCAGAATAGCACATAGGCTACAATTTATAAATATTTTTTTTGAATTTTCCAAAATATGACGATAAGTGTCGAGAAAGGAAAAAATCTACTTTCTGCTGGCTATTCTGGCGGGCGCTTCCTACTAATAATTCCATAATCTCTTCTATGTTAGCCCGAATTTAACGCGTGCGAAGCCGCGGGCAAAAGCTAGTACTAAATATACCTGACACAACTTTTCACGTAACTTTTGATAAAAAAACTCACGGGCATTTTCAGGGGCAGCGTTTAACAAATCGTCCAACGCGGTGATAGCCGCTATGGCCGCCTTGGCGTGCGACATATCGGTCGGACGACGCGCCGCCGCCGCTCGAACTACTCTCACGACATCCACGGAAAGTGAAGTGATGAAGTGATACTATCCTAAACCCTTGGGAAAAACTCCAATAGAGAGATCTCTCCCCCAGGCAGATATTATGCCTGGAGACCGAAGTCCGCAGAGAGGAAGTTGGAATTTGTATTTATGCAACGGAACGTCGAAACTTCGTTGGCGGGATGTAGGATTCTTATTGATACACCATTGAGGTCCGTAGCAAGTAGTTCGGCCATTCGACGATAGGTGGCGTTAGGGCGCTTCACTAGGTAGAGTTCGGCCATTCGACGATAGGTAGCGTTAGGGCGCTTCACTAGGTAGAGTTCGGCCATTCGACGATAGGTGGCGCTAGGGCGCTACACCAGATACAACTTATCACCACAGAACTTACGCGCATTTTCAGGGGCAGCGTTCAGCAAATCGTCTAACGCGGTGACAGCCGCTATGGCCGCCTTGGCGTGCGACATATCGGTCGGACGACGCGCCGCCGCCGCGCGAGCGACGACTCGCGCTGCCAACGCTCGCGCCCACCACGATACACATTCGGGGGAAGAATTGCTGGACCACACTGTTCGGATGACTGAGCAGCAGTTCGCGAAAACCTGGAAAGAGTAATTTAATAGGTCAGCTATTTTACGTATACGTTGTTTATCATAATTCCGTTTCGAATAATCATGAGCATATACAATATACATAACATACATACATAGTTACAATCACGCCTGTGTTCCCAAACGGGGTGGACTGAGCATACGAAACGTAACATAGACAAAACCATGATCTTGTCTATTTCACGCTTTGCAGCCACTTCTAGCATCATTTTAGATTTGATAACAGGTGGAACAGGAGTAATAGTGAGTTTCAGTTATTCCTATCGACATAAGTCATAACTTAGGGGTCATCCATAAAGCACGTCACACTTTCAGGAGAGGGGGGGGTGGTTAATGTTTTGTGATATTTCAACAATATTTCTGTAATTTTCATAGTTAAATGTGTGACACGGGGGGAGAGGGTCTAAAATTACCCAAATTGTGTGTGACGTACTTTATGGATGACCTCTTAGTAAAACATAGTTCACTGACCTCGTTGTCGCGCGTCTCAAGGCACTGCCGGAAGTGGTTGATGCAGGGGTAGTGGAGCGGCGGCGTGGGCTCGGAGTGGTTGAGCAGCACCGCCATCGCCCGCGCGCCGATCACCGGGTCGATGCGCTGGTCGGTTTCGTCTGAAAAACATCGATACGCCTGTTAAGTCGACACTTTGATCTTTATTTGGCACATTCATGTAACTTCACTTTTTTGCCAGACACACAAACATTTGCCAGAACAGGCAATATGTTTTTTGTTCACGCACATTTTTTAACATTAGGACTCAACTTCTATTTACAAAAATATTGCGAGAACTCAAGTTACTTAAAATGGATATGAGGAAGGCCACCTATTGCAATATCATTCAACACCTTTTTATGGCATCTGATTAAAATAAATAAAGAAACGACATCTAAATTCTATTAAATAAATAGAAAATTAGCAAATAGAAGCACTTTTATAGCATTTTCTTTTGAATAAAACAGCATCTGGGTGAATATCAACACAGAAAATTTTATTCAGTTTTGGTGGCGCATTTTTTTTTTGTACATTTTATCAGAAATAAAGTGGTTATACTAAATCATTTTAGTTTACAAATTAAGTGGTTTTAGTAAATAGTATGATTTCTGTTAAAATATACAAAAAAAAGTGCGCCACCAAAACTGTTTTATCTTTCTTGGTTGATATTCACCCATCTGAACAATATACGAAACTGAGGCGACTGTTTTAAACCCACGCCCTTTCTACGTTAGACGCCATTACTCACAGCGCCATCCATAGGCTTGCTCTAGTAATAGCACCGCCGCGTCCGCTATCACCGTGTCTAGACACTCGCTTAGCACGCCCAGAGCGAGGTATAAGGCTTTAACCCAGCTAGCATAGGCCCTAACAGTCATTTCTCTTAAATCGCCTCAAACTACTACACTAACCGCTCTTAAATCGCCTCAAACTACTACAAGACTCCGCTCTTAAAACGCCTAAAAGTGCTAAAAGACACCGCTCTTAAACCGCCTCAAACTACTACACTCACCGCTCTTAAACCGCCTCAAACTACTACACTCGTCGCTCTTAAACCGCCTTAAATTACCACACTCACCGCTCTTAACCCGCTCCAGCAGCTTGGCGAGCGCGGAGTGCAGCAGTAGCGCGTGCTGCTCCCGCGTCTGCGGTAATAAAAGCGGCGCGCGCGCAGCACAGGCTTGTTCCAGTAGTAGCACGGCTGCGTCCGCTATGACCGAGTCCGGGCACTCGCTGAGCACGCCCAGGGCGAGGTACAGGATTGTTGGCAGGAGGGACAGGGCGCCTGGAATAACGGTATCGTGTTGCATTAATAAGTCACCCCTGTATTCCCAAATGGGGTAGGCAGAGCACAGGGAATGCACCATGAACAAACTGTGGCATTCACGTTCCTAATTTTTCCTCCTAGCGTCGATTTCCTGTGCTGAGGGTCGGGGTCATTTTGCCAGAACAGTCTCTCTCTCTCTTTTATGATGTGCTGCCCCCTGCTCCTAATCTGTTGCTGTGTGTACAGCATCATGTATGGTAGTGTCGAGGGTCGCGCGAATTTGGTCAGCCCAGTGTGTTGCGCTTCTACCACGTTCCGTAACCACTTCTATCATATTTCTTAGATTTTAAGTTACGAGGTAAAATAGTGACAGGTTGCTAGCCTGTCGCCTAAAACACACCTTAGTCGCCTCTTGCGATATGCACGAAAGAAATAGAGTGGTTATAAAACCCGAAACCACACTGTTTTCAATGTCATTCCTTAAAACAAAGAAACCAAAAAAAATGGACTTTGCCTAAAGGATCTAGTAGGCCATAATATCTTTAACAAAAAAGGTACAATTGACGTTACGAGCGAAACGGAAAATAAAAACAAAATCCATCCCGCTCACAATAGACGTCCATTAAAATCAATCCAACCATCAAATTACCAAAAACCACAAGCCAGCACATTACTTTCAAAAACGACTACATCTAGTTAGCAAAACCATCAAACACTTACCTTGTGGACTAGTCAACGCGGTCAAATCCCCCATCGCGGCCAGGGTGCTAACGAGCAGCGAATCCCCGTGGACCCCCAACCCCCTCGGCACCCCTATGACCCCCACGGCCCCCTCCTGCTTCCGGGGGTTCAATCCGGGCAGCCTCCTCACAGCGAGGCACACGCAGACCTCGAGGCAAGCGAACACCAGGGATTTGCCGGGGGGTAGATCCCCTGTTGGTCCCCCTTCTCCCAGAGTGTGGACCACTTCGAGGACTGATTGGGGTATATTGTTCGTTGGCTCGTCTGGGGCCAGTTCTGGAATTGAAAAAAAAAACAAGTAAGTAAACACTTTCTTGTACAAAAGGAAAGAAAACGAAATACAAAAAAAACTTATAAACAAAAGAAATTGTGAAGTAAAAAGGCGGACTTATCCCTTTAAGGATCTCTTACAGCCAACCTTTGAGTGCCAAATAGACCTATCACTGTCCAACTAAAAGAGTCAGAAAATGATAGTTTATCCAGCACACGTTGCCATGCTAGATCGGAACTAACTTAACTTTATGTATACGAGTATACATAAAAATGTAGTTTATATGAGAGTTAATGTTGAGTTAGTAATACATAGTGCCCGTGCGGGAATGCGTATTAGGAACTTCACACAACACAACATTGAATTACTTCGTTTCTGTACGCAAGTTTCCTTACGATGTTTTCCTTCACCAAATAACTCATGATAAATGTCAATTTCTGATTTGTACAAAAATTGCGAAAAAATCCGAGTCGCGAACGTGAGATTCGAGACTACGATCCTACGCGTGAGAAGCCACAGGTGAAACCATCCGGCATCACCGGTTTTTTTTCATTCCTCTTACCATTAACATTTCCATGACATTTTTTTACCTTTAATCTTCGCCTGCATGTTGGCCTGCAACTGCTCCTTAGCGCCTAAAATAATTAGTTTCAGCACATCAGCGACCAATAATAGCGCTTCGATGCTTTCAAGCGTGAGCCCGGTGCGGTGGATGATCTGGCATAGTTCTATCGCCAACGCCCTGTGAAATATTCGTTAGTTTTTTAGTTTAACGAGAAAAAAGTCTCTGAGACCAATTTCTAAGAATAATTTTCAATATTATATATGTTGTATACTAAATTAGATTTTAACCGACTGACAAAGTGGTTTATTTCTCCCCAGCGACATGGCCACGTTAACCTGCCAAGTCACGGTAAACCTTTTGCACACAAAACTGCGAACAACAACTGCTTTTAAATACCACTTATGTTAAATGATTATTTTTACCTGTCTTTCAGAAGCCGGGCCCGATTCTCAGCCGCGTCTAGCAGAGTGACTATCGAAAGCAGAACGGTGATCGTATTCTCAACGCTCATGTCTCTTTGAGCGCATAGAGCTTCCATACAAATACCTAAAAAACAAAAATATTGCTCATAAAAGCTTAAACTTGAAAATAAACACAAGAGTAGTAGAGAAATAAAGTTTACCAAATAATAAATGGAACCTCTCATCAATGGGTTCGAAGAATTCAAAGTTTCCATTTTCAGTCTTCGTTGTTCTATTGTCTAAAGCGTTTTCAGTTTTATCTGGAAAAAAATAAAAAAAAAACAACTTAAAACCTAGGTCGTTATGTCGTTTTAAGTAGTGGGGGTAAGTTCACGTACCGCTTTTTCCGTAGTTAATCAATACGCGAACTTACCTACCAAACCCAAACCCTACAATAATTGAAAATTCAAAACTCAAAACTATTTATGCAAATAGTCTCGTCAGAGCACTTTATTACATCATTTTCCAATCTACCGGCGGTACAGAAAGACTATCATAGCCAAGAAGAAAGCACTGCATTTTTTTTTTTCATATACAATTGCTTCGAGAAAAAAACACAATGTCTACAATTTGTGGAGACAAGACATTTAACTAAAAACGCAGTGATCCAAGGGCCAAAACAACACGTCAGACGCATCACTCAAAAACCTGGCCAAGTTAGCTGCCGTAGCCGGAATCTGACTTAAAAATAATAATATGTCATCTGGATTAAGGGCGTGTTTACCGCTCTCAGTGGGCGTGGCGTCCCCGCGGCCACTGTAGCGGAGCGCGGCCGCGTACAGCAGCGAGGGCCAGGCGTGCGCATAGTGCGCTCGGGACGCTTCGGCCGTCTCCGCCGAGTAGAACGCGCCTTTTAAAAATAGACTTTAGCATATCTGAATTAAGGCCGTGTTTACCGCTCTCAGTAGGCGTGGCGTCCCCGCGGCCATTGTAGCGGAGCGCGGCCGCGTACAGTAGCGAGGGCCAGGCGTGAGCGTAGTGCGCTCGGGACGCTTCGGCCGTCTCCGCCGAGTAGAACGCACCGCCGCCGTGCGGGAGTTGGGACGCGAACTCTGCAGAACAGAAAAGCGTCTGTTGTGACTCAGCTGCATAGAGGATAGAACCTATAGAGAAACAATGTTCGCAACCCCGGTTCGCAAATGTTTGTTTATTTCAATATACTAACGTGTAGTGTCACTGTCACAGAAACTGTATGGAGCCAACAACAGATCTGCGTGCAACTCCTCAAGTTATTCGATATAAATTAATATACTTGCGTAATTACGTACTGTTCTATTCGGTGGTGTGGTAAAAACAGCAAAAGTTCCAATTTGAAAACAGACGATGTTAAATTTCATCTGTAAACATGGATTTTTCAATTTATATTCATTTTAGCGCAGCTCAAGTTAACTGGTCATTCAAAATGACACATAATTGTGCATCTCACTTTCACCTAGGTGTCATCCCATTACTTCATCTCATTCTGTCAATACTAGAGTTGTGCTGTTAATAATCAAATGATGTATCGATATTTATATGTAAGTACTAGCTGTGCCCGCGACTTCGATTTAACTCTGGCTACTAATAATAATAACTCTGATTCTCAGATACTGTCTGTTCATTTATACAAATTAATATCAAGAAAAGAAAGTGAATCTGAACGCTTCATTCAGAGCAAAATAAACGAAACGCAAAACACATACACGATACGTTAAGTGAAACTCTGAACTTGCAAAACCATTGGTTATATTTTGGGTGTTTTACAGGAAAAAGTTAACTTTGAGTATTAGATATAACAATTAGTTATATAAAGCTTCTCAGTACACGATGCTACACGTGGAGCCAGCGAGAATTAAAGCGTGGTGTTTTCTGGGGTAGGGACCTCTTCGACGTACAGCTTACGCCCAGGTTTTTCGCCGAATTGGTCCACGTCACCACTTGGTCGTGCAAACGTCGTGCAACATTTGTCGCCTAATGTATCTTTGGCTTAAATATTCTTTGAAGTACATCAATTAAAATACATATTCTTGATCGAAAGGTATGGGTTGTATTGTATGGTAATAAATTAAAACTAGTTAATAATGGTGCCAGTAAGTAATGAGCAGTGACATTATTTGACTAAATCTAAATCTGAAATTCGTATTAAAAGAAGAATACATTTAAAAATAACCCCAATAGGGATGATGACAGGATTAAAAATATATCATTCTAATTAGTTCGTAAGATAGATTATGGAAAAAAATTAGACAAATATTTGTGTCATACTTTCTGGCGGGGACATAGTGTCGTACTGAATTGAAACTAACACCAAAAAAATTACGATAAATGTACGAAATTGTACGTTAGTTTAAAAAAAAATTACTACACGCACTTACGAGAAAACAACAATCAATCTGTCCCCGCTAGGAAACAGAAAGTATGATTGATTATTGTTTTCTTGTATGTAAGTGCGTTTAGTACATTTTTTTTAACTAGCGCACAATTCCGTACATTTCTCGTACATTTTTTTGGTTCGCGTTTGAATTCCGTACGACACCATCTCGCCGTTACCCCGCCAGAAAGTATCCTTCCTGCTACTGTTGCTTCATCTACATTCAAATCTCCTCATGCATGTTTGTCAGTTTCGTAAAAATAGACTATTGTCGATATCGATATTATCGATACATTTGTAAACTTGCCCAACACTAGTGTGAGTGAAGTGTGACGCGCGATCTTGGGCCGGTCAATAAGAGCACAGCGAGGTCTTCAATTGTTTTGCGGAATAATTTCCGAACAACCAAGATGACATTAGTACTCTATAGGTTCTATCCTCAATGCTCAGCTGTCTGGCAAGTCTGTTAGAGCACTAGGATTACACTATCACTACATAGTATTAAAAATCGGCCAAGTGCGAGCCGGCAGCACGTACGACGGGTTCCGTACCATTCATCGCCTAATCTAATAGCATATTTCAATTGTCTACCTGTTGCTGTTATAAATATCCAGCAAAAAACTGCACCCAAATCATGTTTTTTGTATGGGAATCCCCCGTAAATAGTTATTTTATTTTTAGTATTTTTTGTTATAGCGGCAATAGAAATACATAATCTAAAAATGGATGAATGGAGGGAAGGATGGATGGATGGATAGATGGAGGGAAGGATGGACGGAGGGAAGGATGGATGGGTGGATGGATGGATGGATGGATGGATGGATGGATGGAGGGAAGGATGGATGGAGGGAAGGATGGATGGGTGGATGGATGGATGGATGGATGGATGGATGGATGGATGGACGGATGGATCTAAAAATAAAAACAACACTCACACTCACTGATACCCTAAAAATGTCAACAAACCTGGTGGCAGACTCAAAAGCGCATGATCCTTCAAAGCGGCGATCCAGTTCTCTCCCAGACTCTCCAACTCAGGCTCGACCAGTTTGAGTAGACTCTCGCCCTTCGACTCGAACTCTCCGTACTCTTCGTCCTTGTCCGTCGTTACTTCTTCAATCTGACTGTTGGTCCGTAGTAGATTGTTGCGCCATTTGGCTATCTCTGCCCGGTTGTTGATTGGTTTGCTGTCCAGTTGCTTTATGTAGCTGCCTGGCGCGCTGTTGTTGCTCACCATCGCCACAATGTACACCTGGAAATTATAATCATTAAAACATTTAGCCTATGCACATCCCTCTACCAGGCAAAGACTACCCAGTAAGAGACATTTTAGGCTGTAGAACTTCAAATTGCATCGTTATTTCGCGCAAAAACTCCGAAAATCTCTAAGGGATCGAGCCGAAGTCCAAAACCACGACTCTGAATGAGAAGTTATGAGAGCGACATTTACTTGGTCGAAAATGACACCCGGTTTTCGTTAAGTGCAAATTAAATACAGACTAGGTAATGTAATGACAATAGAAAAGTATGCAGTTTTTCCAAATGGTTCAGCTCCACATTTAGTTTAGCGGCAAGTATGGATTTACATAGAAAAAAAAACTCTAAATCAATGGGACTCACCTCTGCCCAAGCCTTTAGAATGGAGAGTTTCTCTAGTGTGGCCATACTTTCGTTGTAGATAAGTGTAGTGTTGCCCTTTTTGTTCAGTTTATCCAAACTCGAAACGAGCAGTTGATGAACCCTGAAAAAAAAGTAAATCATCAATCACGATAAATCAAAAAAGTACATGTCGCGAATTCATTGTAAGTTTTATTCTTCGTCATGCAGAAGATTCGAGCCTACAACCGGCTCCCTAATGGACACAGGCCTCCACTCAGTATGAGAGTGCTCGGGCTGTTTGCCATACGGGACTACCATCAAATTTAACGGTATACAACTTCGAAGTTGCACCTGTTTAAAATCGGCTTTGCAACATTTTTTTTTAATCTCGTAAACACAGCAGTACATTTGTATTTTACATCGATTATACGGCCATTTTGAAGTCAATGCGCGTTTAACAATCACTAAAAGTACACACAATACGATGCGAACGGCGTGCACGATTCGCAACTCGCGCCAGCCTACTGCCGTAAATGTTAATAACGCGATATAATAATATGTATGTGTGTATGTATGTATAAGATGGACTCTACCTCCTGAGATCGTTGATATCACGGGCGACACCGCAGCCGATCCACGCGGAGCAAACGTCGCACGCGGCTGCTGTCACATGGGAGGCCGTGTCTCCGGAGAACGCCGGCCTCAGCGCTGCACCCACCTGGTAACAGAAATAAAGAAGAAATGGAGAGGTGTTATTTTAATCCCGACACCATATTGAATAACAACGATGATGGTGATTAAGACAATAGTGGTGAAGGTGATGATGATAACGATTATGGTGGTTAAGACGATAGTGCTGATGATAACGCTGATGGTGGTTAAGAAAATAGTGGTGCTGATAATGGTGGTGTTTAAGACGGTGGTGATGATGGTGATGGTGATCTATTGGCAGTGCGGCAATGCCAGTATGTCATACAACGCAGCGTCTACTCTGTGCGCGCAACCAGCGAACACCTAAACCTTTCCTGTCAAGATCCTACGGCTAAGGGTTAGCTGGCACGCCGTATGTACAGCTCATTCCTCACACGACGCTCGAAACCTATATCAAGGTCATTATTCATCTGGTAACTAAGCCACCTGCGCCTGGTACTGCTCCAGCAGCAGGTGCCCGGGGAAGCCGGGCTCGGGCGCGCGCGCGAAGGCCGCGACGAGCCGCTGCAGCGTGGCCAGCCCCCGAAGCCGGAGCGCATCCGCCTCGGCCGTCGCGCCCACGAAGGCCATGCGAACCAGCTCCGATAGGTGGAAGGAGAGGTAGTCGCCTGAGACAAGGTCAAAGATTCCAGTTACGATTCTGTGGGCCAATAGCTTGATTCGCGTGTCGCCTGCGTGGGAAGATGTTAACGTGGGTGAGGGGTGCGCGGAGCAAAGATCGCCGTGTCTTACATCCACACCCACCCGTTAACATCTTCCCGCGTAAGCGTACACGAGGAAAACGGCCGGCCTCTAATATTTGAGACTACCGACGGCCACTAAATTTAATTTATCGTTAACATTCGGTATTGGACATCACTAATTTTGCATTGCAAAAAACAATTGTCTGTTTTTTGCAAAGTGTTCCCACATGCAATGTCATTGTAGTATGCGAGTTAAAAAATACTTGGTATAGTTTTACAACATTTGGTTACAACAATCAAAACAAGGCTATACTAAAAAAATGTGGCAAAGCCGCAGGCATCAGTCTATTGACAGTAGTTGATATAGTGGACCACTCACTCTCAGGATCGGTCTCCTGTTTCTCCTTTGCCTTGACGAGGTCGAAATGCGCCGGGTCGCCGGTCGCCTCGCACGCGCCCATTATTTTCTGGATACACTCCATTGCGAATACCTGATGGACAAGTTATAACATTTTTTAATACATCCTGGTAACTGCGAGAACGAGGAATTGTTGAACATAATGGATCACTCCGTGTGTTGCCGGACTTAGAATTAGACGTGTCCGTCATGTTGTTCTTTACTTTATTTTATAAATCATAAATTGGTTATTATACAATAACCCGTTCGCTTGATAGAGTCTACAACAGTGCGCTACTATTCTGACGTCACGACCGTTTTCAGATAAGTTTTCGTTTTAGTGTAATGAATTCGGTCAAAAAAACGCGTCGATTTCGTTTGCGTATTAACGCGAAGAAGCTTAGAGCAACGCTATTGTTTTTTTTTTGTTTTTCAATTTTATTGACTTATTGGACGCTCAAATTGTTACGAACGTTATAAAGTAACAAACAACCGGACAAAATTAATAAAGTACGCATTATATTGGCTTACCCTAGTTGGCCATCGCGACTGCACCGCAGGATGAGTCGATTCGTTGGTGTCCGCGTGAAACTCTGCTTGATCGTCGTCACCTTCTCCGTCCAAATCTGTGTCCGGATTGTTGCTGTCCTCTGTGAAAAACGGAGTATTAACCCATCATTACCACTGACGCCGATCGGCGTTGAAATTCTATGGAGTATAAGGCGCTCGGCAATGAATTGGTTAATCGGATTGGTGCAAGACTACCGAATGTAATTGTTTTCGGATTCCAGTAAATGACTGACATTTATAAAACTCTGTTAGGTGCTAAAAATACGATATACATATCACAAAATTTTTAAATATCATGTCTATTCGCACACATTATTTATACACACAACACAATTTACTTAGGTTTTTCAGCTATATGCCCTATTATTTGCGGGGTAAACAACAAAGCGCTATTTGCTTCTGTTCTGACACACTTCTCTCGCTTCATTCACATTCATGCCTCTCGACCGGTTTTGGGTACTCCTAATTTCTATTTGTATTGCCTGTACAAAACTGACCCATCACGTCGTATGTTCCTGAACCGTTCTTGTACACTAATGACTTATGAAGTCGTATGACCCTGATCATTAGTGCCTTCCTCTCAGGATCATAGGGGACGATATGATCCTGAGAGGAAGGCACTAATGACCCGTCAAGTAGTGCAGTCAATGAAGCATTACTGCTCCGAATTTTTTTACTGTGAACCGAATTGCATACAATTTTGGAATTAGGTTCATCT
>BHDV01008733.1:57605-71412 GCA_005406045.1 Adoxophyes honmai | reverse complement strand
GGCGGCGGCGGCCCGCGCGGCCCGTGCCGGAGCCCTAGTCCCACACCCCTCGTGGGCCGGTACTGACAGTGCCTCCTGCTTCGTGAATCCATTACTGACCCGTGCCCAACACCTCCACTTGTTCTGATACTCGCTTGTGTCTTCTGCTTCATGGGTCTATTACTGACCCGTGCCAACACCTCCCTGTTTCCTGTTACTGACCCGTGCCACTTGCCTCGCGGGTCTGTTATTGACCCGTCCCCAACACCCCCCGTTGTCTCTTGTTACTGACCTGTGCCATTTGCCTCGCACGTCTGTTACTAACCTGAGCCTTACACCGCTCGTGTCTTGATACTGGCCTGTGCCTCAGCAGGTAGGTTTTACGGGTCTCTTACTGACCCGTGCCCCGTGCTCCGTACTGACCTGCGCCTCCTGTCCCGCGGGGTCCAGCGCCATGGCTCTCAACGCAGGCAGCGCGGCAGCGGCGCTGGCCCCTCGCGCTCGTGTAACAGCCGCGACTGCCGCGGCGGCGGCGGCCCGCGCGGCCCGCGCCGGAGCCCGAGTCAGAGCCAAAGCCCGTTCGCTGACGGCCAGGGACTCTGTTTCCGACACGCAGCCGCATAGTCGGCCGGCGCAGGACGCCGCGGCGGCACGGACGGCTACGCTCGGAGATGAGAGACCCGACTGCGGATAAACGTTTACCGTTCACTTCAACTTCAATTCACTACATTAATTGACTACTTCAATTTACTACTTCAATTTCCTACTTGGATTTGCTACTTCAATTTGCGACTTTAATTTCCTACTTCAATTTCCTACTTCAATTTACTACTTCAATTTACTACTTCTATTTGCTACTTCAATTTACTACTTCAATTTGCTATTTGGACGGATTTCATAAATTATTTTACTTTACTTTCATGCCTTAATTAGAAAGAAAAAATCTTTTTAATACAGCTGCTCAATCTCTCAAAAGCAGTGTTTTTTTTATTTATTAGAGTTTATACTACATCCATATCATAATATTCCTGCTAGATGTTCAGGCGCAATAAGAAAAATGCCTATAATTAATAAAATCGATTCAAATTACAAAACAAGTGATGGGAAGTTGAAAACAAACAATTTGAAATTAGAACATGCCTGACGCGGAAAACGTGGCGGGCGCCGGTGCGCGATTGTTTATGGCATATGAATATTTTTCAACATTATTTAATGAATATAAATAAAGTTCTATGAGATTTTAGATAAATAGGCATTAAAATACCCGTGATTCCTTATGGAATTCGCTTATACAATAATTTCATAAACAAACAGTTTTATTAAGCAACAGGTTCATAAATAATTAGTAAAAACTTACAAAAATAAGTTCGGTGGCGGCAGTCCTGACCGCGTCCTGTCCCAGTGAGCTCTTCTGTTCGGCGAGCGTCCTCAACGCTAGTAACAGTGCAGTATACACGTTGACTTGTATCGCCTCCTGGCGCGCACCCTTCGACATTTTGATGCATTCCGTGAAGTGTTCCAGCATTTGTTGCCTGGAATTTTGTGAATGAGACCAAGTTTGAGGCATTACAAGGAGTTACAAAAAACGCGGTTATAAAAATTAAATCGAAAAATATAGCAGTTATCACAGATTATTCAACAAAAAGTATTTATTCTTTGACGAATTTTCAATTTTTCATTCAAAAATGTTTGCAAACTCAATAACAGGAATAAGGTTTTTTTTTATCAAATATTGTAAATTGACTCCTTATAATGGGCCATTTAACCCCCTTTCTACTTTACTCGTATTTTAGTAAAACGTTGTATACATGAATAAATAGAAATAAATAAAAATAAGCTCGCCAGTGTTTTTCAAGGCCTCTATGACGCTAACCTGGTCTCATTGACGATTCGAAAACCACTGCGTATCTAACCGAGCATTCGCCGCCGAATGTTCCCACTCACCTGTGTTTGTTCGCCGCGCGAGCGAACACGTGTGGGAAGAGCGCCGCGCATGCGTCTATAACAGCGACACCGAGCGGCTGCGCGCCCGGCGAGCCCCGGTACAGGCAGCAAGGATCATGTTCTAACGCGCCCGAGCCACTAGCACTTAGTGGCGATATCAACTGGCAAACAGAAGAGAGAGGGCTGGATTAACAGATTTTTTTAGCCGCGCCAGCAAACGTGGGGGAATAGCGCAACGCTAGCTGACGCGTACTACTCGCGACGTACGCGTAATAAGAAATTGTATGAACACCGATAACTGGCGCGGACTATAGTACGCGCGGCGGGCAACAGGCGTCCGCTCCTTGCGCACGCGGAGTGCACGTGCTCACGGACTATTCATAATACTGGTAGCGCTAACGCCTAGTTAGGACTAGGCTAGTATTTTAGTCGCGTTGCGGGTATTTTAGTAAGTAAACGTGTCTGAACGTGTAGGCCCTATGACGGCGACACCGAGCGGCTGCGCGCCCGGCGAGCCGCGTTAGGCAGCAAGGGCATCAAAGCTCGCACTTAGCGGAGATATCAACTGGCACATAGAAGAGAGAGGGGTGGATTGACAGTCGGACCCTCACGAATAAGGAACGTTTCTTCGACGTAATTTGATTTAAACTTATATTTAGTCGACATGATTTACTCTATGCGACATAGATGGCGTTGTGTGTAAAGGCGGAAAAAAAAAAGAAAATTATCCATCCGTTTTAAGCGACTTGAATTGCTTCGAATATTTTTGCAGATTAAAAATACTTATGGGTTCGTTACACGTACCGAGTAGAGTGGCGAGAGAGTGTTCTCGGCCGAGTACTCGGTTCGTGTGTACGATTGTTTTCATAGAACACACGAACCGAGTACTCGGCCGAGAACACTCTCTCGACACTCTACTCGGTACGTGTGATCAAGGCATTATAACTTAAACTATTCGAAATAATCCTAACGTAAAAAAGTACCTCTATATTAAAAAAATGAGTAAGAGCTCACCTGTTCCTCAATTTCAGCGTGATCCGTGTCGTAGATCCAGCCCTCATCACCAAGGAGGATAATGTCGCGCGGGTGCATGGCGCTCCTTAGCATACCTGTGGAGATTTTTTATGTATAGTAACACTTTCAAAAATTTGAACCCAATTATAACATAATGATTTTTTTCATAAAAAGTCGTAGTCATTTCCAAACTCTGTCATTGCTTTTTTGCTTTGTACAGCCCATACTACGTACCTGTAGCCAGGTTATGCACCCCTGGTCCAAAAAAAATCCAAAAATGCCACCATTTTGTAGGTTTAAAAGAACTACCCACCTATGGCCAGATTGGTAGCTACGGGATCGTGAGCGCCGGCTTAAGTAAAGTCTACACGCAACAGTATCTCTAGGCAGGTTATGCACCCCTGGTACCTGTGGCCAGATTAGTAGCCCCGGGATCAGGCGCGCCGGCCAGTTCCGCGGCCAGCAGTCGCAGCAGCGGCGCGGCGGGCGGCGCTCCGGGCCCGAGCGCGGCGCAGGCTTGGTAAACCTCTATGCTATAGACCGATAGGTACTTAAAAGATGGTAAACAATCTTGACATGTCTTTTTATTGAAATACACAGTCTAAAAATGAAAATCGTTACAATATACAATTCAATTATGAAAGTAAATGATTTTTTCATACCTAAATTGTAAAATGTAAAGATTTTGATTTATAAAGTGTATGTTTAAATAAAAAGACACGTCAAGATTGTTTACCATCTTTTAAGTACCTATCGGTCTCTAGCATAGACAGGTTATGCACTCCGGGTACATCCTACACGCTACAGTACCTCTAGGCAGGTTATGCACCCCTGTTACCTGGTACATACAGCCCATACGACGGTACCTGTAGGCAGCTTATGCACCCCTGGTCCAGCCCCCGCTAAAAAAATCTACAAAAAAATCCAAAAATGGCCGCCATTATACAGGGTGGCCCATCTAAAACGGTCAGTATGGGGAAGTCCGAAACTATACGAGATACGAAGATCTCTTCTTAGGAACCATGACATCGATTTTGATAAAAAGAAAAACTGCATTCATACATTTTTAAAAAAATGTGTACTCAGTCCGGAAATCGAACCCGGTTGTTTTGAAAAAAAAAAACACTGTTTCTATTTAGATATCGATTGTGTGGGTCTTAAGCAGTAAATATGTGTGTATAACATGATTTATAAAATTAATAAAATGCATTATTTTTACATGCTTTGATTTTATTTTAGTAGGTGTTCGAAGTGACCACCGCCTTTCTCAATACCTACTACGTTTGTAACTGTGATCACTCTGAACACCTACTAAAATAAATTAAAGCATGTAAAAACAATGCATTTTATTCATTTTATAAATCATGTTTCTTGCACATATTTAATGCTTAAGACCTACACAATCGATATCTAAATAGAAATAGTAAAAGTTTTTTTTTTTCAAAATAACCGGGTTCGATTCCCGGACTGAGTACACATTTTTTTTTAAATGTATGAATGCAGTTTTTCTTTTTATTAAAATCGATGTCATGGTTCCTAAGAAGAGATCTTCGTATCTCGTATAGTTTCGGACTTCCCCATACTGACCGTTTTGGATGGGCCACCCTGTATAGGCTTAAAAGAACTACCCACCTATGGCCAGATTGGTAGCTCCGTGGTCGGGAGCGCCAGCCAGCTCGGCGCAGGCTTGGTAAAGCCACTACGGACCTCTAGACAGCTTATGCACCCCTGGTACCCCCAAAAGTACCTGTGGCCAGATTAGTAGCCCCGGGATCAGGCGCGCCGGCCAGTTCCGCGGCCAGCAGTCGCAGTAGCGGCGCGGCGGGCGGCGCTCCGGGCCCGAGCGCGGCGCAGGCCTGATAAAGCCTCAGCCTTAGCAGCGCCGCTGGAGCCTTTAGGGCTCCGCCGTGGCTGCGTATTACGCCTCCCACGCTGCAAGTGAAGAAATGTTGTAGACAGAACCTCTCCGAATTAGACGGGCATCGCCTCGCCGTCAAATAGGCAAATCAATGCGCAAGTAGTGTTGGTAAAAACTTGAGTTTTTTGAAAGCTACGTTTGAGGGCTCGACTTATATTTATGGGACATCAAATGTAAAAGACTTCAGAGTCTTTTGAGTTGTGACATTTCATTTCCTTAATTGCATCTAACTATATTGATACAAAAAATACCCGTCTTATCGTCAGGAATACGCTGTTAAAATATTTCCAGTCATTCACAGGTTGATATCCTTTGGCGAAGGATATTTTTGGAAAAAAAGTGTGCCCAGTTTCTTGCGGCGTATTGCGCTTGGTCTTTACGAAGCGTTGGTAGACTCCAACACAAGATATGCAAAAGAGCCTCTAAAATTTTGATTTAATTTTGAATCGCTATAAAAATGTGAAGATTTTCACGGACAACTTACTTGGTGAGAACAGCTATAGCGCCGTCTATGGGCTGCGTCAGTCTTTTGGCCGTGTCGTCGTTGTTGACCAGGGATGGACAGTGGATCAGCAAGCTGTGTAGCGCGGAGAGCGCCCCCGCGCGGCCTTCCAGTGTCACCTAGTGATAATAGGAATAATACACTACATACACAGCTTTTTTATCATTCATATTATTGATCTGACCGGCGAGATTTCGCCACAAACAGAGACAAGTGGAAAGAAAAGGGAAGTATTTTGCCCAGCAGTGGGACACTTTATAAGCTATTTAAAAAAAAACTAGAACTGGATTTAGTTGTAGTTCATCTACAAACTAGATTTAGCGAATGGATGGCAGTTCAGGGGCGTCGCGGAGGAGATTGTTTTTTAAGTTAGACAGTGACAGGTATAGTTTATCTCGCGCGCATCTCTTCACACCTTGCTGAGCTAAGCCTACTTAAGAACACATACCTGCCAAGTGAACGCGTCGCCTCGTGCTTTCTCCGACTCCATCTCCTTAGCTGACCGCGGGAAGCTGTTCCTCCATAATAGTAGCATCCGCGGCAATAGACCGCGGACCACTGGCACACCTGTCACCAATTACAGAATAGGAATATCCAATTTTTTTTAATCCATACAGATAAAAACTAATCGACTCAATGTTACATACATTTCACACGTGGTTTATGGGCGGGTAATTCGTGATGACGTGAAGTTTTTGTATCAAAATGGCGGCGCCCTTTTACTTGTCAGTCAAAGGGCGGCGCTGCGGCCTGAAGGGTTAATCTTTTTATTTTATTAGCGCTTTAAATTTTAACTAATTGTAAGCTAAATGAAAAAAACAACACATCCAAACCTAAAATTATGCCAGCGGGCTTCAAAACGCAAACTAATCATGTATTTGACCACGTAACTTTTTGTTTTCTCTGCCTACCTAGCGTGCAAATGGCGCCCACAATAAGCCAGCCGGCGTTGGTCCTCGCGGCCGTCAGCCGACTGCTCTGGCCGGCCGACCGCAGCAGCTGCTCGGCGGCGTTGAACGCGACCTTGCCCCGCCCGTGGGGCACACCCAGCGGGGAGAGACGCACGGAACCCAGGATAGCTGCGAGAGCTGCTGAGTAGCCTGGAAAATAATGTTAATGTTAGAAAGTTATCAGGATAATGTTTTATTTTAATCATAGCGCCATCTGTTGCCTTATTAGGTGAGACTATGTAAGTAAAACGTTTTTAATTGAATGCCATTGTTACTAAAATTACGACGTATCTTACGACGATTTCGACATTGGCGATATGCAGGATTATTATATTTTAAAGTGTAACATTTCTATTTTTATGTACATGTTTTAAAGGAAAACACTTACAAGGCATTTAATTTAGGATACTCACAATTTCACAGTTCCAGTAGTTGATATCGAAAATTTTGCAGAATCGTTCACAATCGCGCGTCTCAAACGAACGGCAATCGCTCTCGGACTGGTTTCAACTGCTCTGAGATATCGTGTCAGTGAGACATATCCGTGAAACGTATTTACGTGTACGTTGCTCGATCCCACGTAGCATGGAGACATTGGAGACAGACTTCACCTCACCGCATTTTATTACATTCGCGTATAGCTACCGGATATGTGGGGCGGGGAGGGGGCGGCGCGCGGCGCGTCCAGCGCGTCCACGCAGCGGTCCAGCAGCGGCGTGATCTGCGCCGGGAGCGCGGCGCATATGCAGCGCGCGCACCATGCGCCGGCGAGGCGGGCTGCTACGCATGGATGCTCCAAAACCTGGAGGGGGGATACATGGCATTCCAAATTCAAAACTTTAGGCAAATAGGCTCCTGAGAGCACTTTTACACGTCTTAACAAGGGGTTCCTTGGCATTCAAAATTCAATGCAAGTTACCACTGTAAGTTAATCATAATTCGAACAGGAACAACATGAAAGAAAATTGGACAAACTATCGCATAAATTTAGTCGATTCTTACCGCAAATATGGCGTCGATCATGTTGAGCGACGTATCGGAGACTAGATTCTGTACCGACGTGCCGAGTTGCAACGTCAGCTCCCCTGCTTCCATCAGTGCACACACGAGCAAATGTTGGCTGAATAACGTCTCCTGTAGAAGCAAAGACATCAGTATTATATTTGCCTTTGAGTAACGTTTTCCAGCCTATGGGTCCCTGGTACATACCGGGTCGAACATTGTATTGTTTATTGTTTTACAGTCCCGGCATCTAAGTTGGCAAGGTTTTAAGTAGGAGTGGTAAGTTCGCGCACCGATTACTCCTTGGTTACTTACCCTCACTACTCCAAATCCTTGCCAAATTATATGCCGGGGACCTAATGGAACCAGCTTGGATTTAAATGTAAGGTGGGTTTGAAAGGAGCAGCGTGAAAATCGCAGGGCCATGGCAGCACAAAGTTTGAGAAACAGACAACTGCATTTTTCAATTAGTGGAGATGTTTTTTAAAAACATTATGACGCATTTTGTAAATGTTTAAATTATTCTTTAAAAAAAGCCTAAAAAAGTTACTTCACTTTACCTGGTTGCAATCCTTAGCGTTCTCCGGGTTGAAATCGATGCTGTTCATTTGCTTTATGACGATCTGTATGATCTCGCGGCAGGCTGACGCTTGCGCCTTCTCTCCCAGCATCTTGCCGAGCGTGTTGCGTAGTATGTAGTTGATGCATTTCCTGAGGAATAACATGAAAAATTATACTTTTTAGGGTTCCATATCTCTAAAGGAAAAAGGAACTCTTATGGGATCACTTCGTTCTCTGTCCTTCTATCTGTCTTGGGAGGCACTTTTTCTTAAAAACGTGTGGAGAAATTGTACCAAATACAGCTAGTTTTCAAAGCTGCGGAGAATATTGTGCAGAATCGCGAATAGGACGAAACAAAAATGGTTGGACCATTGGTTGTTCTCGACTAATCCATACAAATTTAATGGTTATCTCGTCTCGTCTCGCTTGTGAAAAATCAGACAACATTATTTTCCCATCAAACTACAATGGATTAAAAAGCTCCAAAAATTTTGTACTATACCTTGAATATACAGCATCAACGTGGGAACTCGCTGCCTTAGGGTTTGCCACCAGATCCAAGACGTGAGTTAAGAACGTCGTCAAATTACGCTCCAGCCATACGCCTCCCATGTTTTGAACGAATATCACGTAAGCCTGAAATAATAGCACAGGTATAACGACTGACTTCAAAAAACATCACTCAAGCAAACCTTGAACGGTGGACGTCCACTTCGTAGTTAGGTCTACGGCAAGCAGGAAACGGTAGAAAGAGACAGCAATATTTTTACGGCTATACGTTGTCGGTTTAGGTAGTTAAAACAATATAAACAATCTTGACATGTCTTTTTATTGAAATACACAGTCTAAAAATGAAAATCGTTACACTATACAATTCAATTATGAAAGTAAATGATTTTTTCATACCAAAATTGTAAAATGTAAAGATTTCGATTTATAAAGTGTACGTTTAAATAAAAAGACACGTCAAGATTGTTTACATTGATTTAACTACCTAAACCGACAACGTATATACGTTTTCGGAACTAAACCGTACGTAGTATTCTGTGCCTCGAATTATTTAATTCAAATTGACTTAATCCAGGTTGACTTACGTGAGTAACGCACACTCGGACTTCCCTGCTGACCCCAGAGCCAGATTTAATGATTTCTCCCTTCAAGAAAGAGGTGCCTCCTCGTAAGAAAGCTCCCATCAACAGGTTCAGAGCTTCATCCAAAGACACCACGTTTTTAGGCGTGTCTTTCTTGCTTTGTTGCACTGGAATAGAAGAATATTTTGAATTTCGAATGTTCCAAAAAGTTATTCAGAATCAACCGGTAACATCAAAACATTCGTGGCTGTATGGAAAAGAAAAAAGTTACTATCGAGTTTCCAACCAGCCAGCAAGATTTTTAGCTAGATTTTTTTCTTCAACTTGTTTTCTTTTTTTTTTTCTCACCTGCCTGTGCTCCAACTTTAAGCTTAGTGGTCAAATTCGAAGTTTCTCCAGCCTGTGTGGCGGCTATCAAAGCCCCCAGTAACTCTGACACTGCACATCTGAAAAAGAACGTGACAATTTGAATTTCAAACCTTAGACAATACAATACGGGCAAACAACTTGTCCAACCAACTCAATGGTCAGGAGAGCACCACTACACAATAGAACATATCATTAAATCATTATTAGTGAATTTGACATTTTGCACTTGTCAATTTAGTATCTGAGAATAATGAATAAACTTTTAAGTACTGTCTTCACGAGCGTGAGAATCGCGGCGTATAACATCGTCGTGTGGACACGCGCTTATAGAAACACATGGCTCGAAATGGTTTGTTTTTAATTTAAAATAGAACACATTAACAACCTACCTCAGCAGCCTCATATGCGTGTGGTGTTGGGTCTAGAATAGCATCTCTCCTTTTCTTCCGTGGATGTTGTAATAGGCGACTAAGGAAATGGGTTTATGTATTCTTTAGGCGACAGGCTAGCAACCCGTCACTGTTATACTACCGCGTCCAAGTCGGCAGCCGTCAGCTTCATCAGAGGCAGCATGCGTCGTAGCGCGTGCGCCGCGGCGGCCCGGACGGCCAGCGCGGTAACATTGCCATGTGGAGACGAACTCATACAAACACATGGCACAAAATGGAGGTAGCACCTCAGTATCCAATTTTACCTTAGCAGATAGTCCGTGGGCTGAGCGGCGCGGAGGCAAGCCACCGCGATCGCGTCCAAGTCAGCAGCCGTCAGCTTCATCAGAGGTAACATTCGTCGTAGCGCTCATAGAAATACATGGCACGACATGGAGGTAGCGCCTTAGTATCCGAGTTAAAGGAGCATAGTAACAACCTACCTCAGCAGCCTCATACGCGTGTGGTGTCTGGTCTAGAATAGCATCTCCCCATTTCTTCCGTGACTGTCGTAAGAGGCAACTAAGGAAATGGGTTTAGGTATTCTTTAAGCGACAGTCAAACCTAAATTTGGGCACATAGGCGTGATTATTCTATGTACCTAAGCAGATAGTCAGTCGGCTGAGCGGCGCGGAGACAGGCGGCCGCGATCGCGTCCAAGTCGGCAGCCGTCAGCTTCATCAGAGGCAGCATGCGTCGTAGCGCGTGCGCCGCGGCGGCCCGAACTGCCGGCGCGCGGTCTGAGAGTAGGGCTGCGCGGGCGGCGCGGGAAACCTCGCGGAGCGCCGCGGGAGCCGCTAGGCCCATGCCTACGCAGATCTGAGGACGAACACTTGATTAGGGTGTTATCAGACCGATCGACTGTCGACGGTATCGATCGATAGTCGACGTGGATTTCTACCAGATTTTGGAGTTTCTACCAGATTTATCGGTCTATCGTCGATCGACGGCATGGATCGATGGTAGAATGGAATTTACCCGGGGTAAATCGCTCCGGTCCAATCGACCAGTCTATCGATCAATTATACCTTATCGGTTTAGGTAGTTAAAACAATATAAACAATCTTGACATGTCTTTTTGTTGATATTCAATTATGAAAGTAAATGATTTTTCCGTACCTAAATTGTCAAATGTAAAGTTTTCGATTTATAAAGTGTACGTTTAAATAAAAAGACACGTCAAGATTGTTTACATTGTTTTAACTACCTAAACCGATAAGGTATAAAGCTATAGACCGGTTGCGGAGCACAGAGAAATTCGAGAGTTGACTCGTTGCTAATCAATATTTACAATATTACTGCACGCGTGCGACAGAGATAGATAGTAGAGGGTCAACGCTCGAATTGCGCTGTGCTCCGCGACCGGCCTTTAGAATGGAATAGTCGACGTCAATCGATAGCTAACCCGTGTGGTGTCGGGTTAGAATAACACCTCACCATTTCTTCCAAGGATGTCGTAAAAGGCGACTGAGGAAAACAGGTCTAGGTTAGATTTGGTTAGGTATACTTCAGGCGACAGGTCACTATTATACCTCTTCCATCTGTTTTCAAAATCCTAAAATAATGCTAGAAGCGGCTACGAAGCGTGAAGTGGTAATTTTTTGTCTGTGTCGCGTTTCATGTCCTCTACCTACCCCATTTGGAAACGCAGGGGTGATTGTATGTATGATCGATAAATTGATGTGGTAGAATGAGATAATAGAATGAAATATAGCCAGAGTTCTACGTCGATCTGTTCCATAGACCTGCAATCGATCGTTTATTTTTTGTTTCAATTTAATACCTTCAAGACATTAAATGTTTGAATACATCGTTTTTTGATGCCAATACACACCTTGAAGGGCTTGATAGGGATTTAGTAACACCATGTATTACTCGGATTTCGGAAAAAAAATCCACTGTGATTTACCTACTTTACAAGAAAAAAACATCAACTTCTGTAATATTAACATGTGCCTGTAAGCGAAGTAGAAAACGAATAATGAACGGCAACAGATCGAAGCCATGACACATTTAGCGCGCTAACATTATCGTAATTAATTCAAACCGCCGTAAACACAGGAAAAACTGTATTAGCTTTATAGTTGACTGTATAAATTACTAGCCTGCGAATTCAGTAAACAAATACTTTATACTGGAACTGGGTGAATGATCAGGCGTCTGAGCCGCCGTCTATATTCTCAGCTTTTTTTTCCAGATTTGTTAGGAAATTGATACAGAAATGTGTATACACAAACAACAATAATGACTCACTTATTGTATAAATTTCTAAAGAAACGTCGTAAAAAGAAAGTGTTGAAAATAATGACGGCGGATCAAACGCCCGAATATTCACAGATATTATATTTTTTAACCGAATTCGGCAGCACGGAACCGAACAATCACAGCGCTGGCGATTACCAAGCAACCAATCAACAATCACCGATTGGTCGCTCCACGTGCATCATGTGGCGACGGCAATAGTTTACTTTATAGTTTTTACAGTCTGTCTTACTGTAGTCAAATCAAAATTGCAGCATCATTACTAGACATCGGATTATATGCATTTGGATGTTTGCATATGCAAATGCATATTTTGGCACTTTTTCACTGATAAGTAGTGCATATTTTGATACTTTTTCATTGATACTGCATATTTTCGTGTTTGGCATTGCATGCATATTTTGGCATTTTGATAGTGCATATAATCAGATGTCTAATCTTTACCTTCTCAAGCGTGTTCATAATCTCCAATCGCGTTTGGGACTCGGCACTCTTGAGTGACCTGACTAGGGTTGTCACCGTCTCTTCATAGGACCGTCCCATCATCCTACCCAGCTTCTCGTACATTTCCCCTAAACAGCATATGGCAGCCCTGGAAGACAACATATTGTTTTATAAAGGGTTTCTCTCTACACAACATGGAGTCTCTGTCACTCTCATAAAGAATTTATACCTAACCCTATGAGAGAGAAGGAAGGTAATTTAGTTTAGACTCTTAACTTTAGAGGAATGGCACATGTGAGAGATCTACCTGTAAACATGTATCCCTTTTTTTAATTTTAGCATTGTTAGATGCATACATACATAGGGGAAAAATACTACTTTGTTCTTCTTGCTACAATCCTGTCTTCGAGCAATGTTTGAAACAACGGTCTAAGTTACATTAGGCCATAAGCTCTCAATTCGGTTTGCCAGTTTTTTAACTTCAATGGGGGCGTTCAATAAATAATACAGCCCGAGGAAAAGAGGCATGAACGAACGAAAAATTAAAATCTTAAAGTATGCAGTACTCAAAATAAAAACTACTGCCTCAGTTAAAAACTGTCTATAGCAAATATTACTAATCAAAAACTTAGTTCACTCACAATCGCGTCGGCAAGTATGACGGCGAGTCATCCTTCACTTTGATGATGTCATTGCACTTGTTGACAGTGTCAAACAGCAGGAAGGTGTCGCCGACAGAGAACAGAGTCGCCAGACATCGCGCCAGCAGACGGCGCGCTGGCGAGCCGAGGTTCTCCCGGAGAAGATTGACCAGCTGTGCTACTAACTTCTGCTGGCAGCTTTTTATGTCAGACTGGAAGATGTTATAGTTATGCATAAAGAGTACACAAGTGGGTCTCCGTGTCTAAATAAATTAAGCACCTTATCACAATTACGATATGCTGATGAATTGGAAGTGGAGAGTGTGAAGCGAATGTGAAACGAGTATTACAATAATGTAGCAATCACATAAGAATTACTTATGCATTGATGTTTCAACCCTACTAGGAGTGACAAACTTATCTGCAAATTGTGCAAATGTCTGTAGAAGAAATTAAGCTATTATTTATCCCACTGGCTTAGCATGGTTATAAGGCGCAAGTTGATACACCCATGATATAAATTATATCTGTCACTGTCTAACTAAAGACATCAGAAAATTACAGTAATCTATCCCCATGTAAGTCAACTTGTGTGTATCACCATTAGTGCAGTCATCGAAGCATTACTGCTCCGAATTTTTTTACTGTGAACCGAATTGCATACAATTTTGGAATTAGGTTCATCTTACCCTTAACTTCAAA
>BHDV01008733.1:38704-53799 GCA_005406045.1 Adoxophyes honmai | reverse complement strand
ATTCCAAAATTGTATGCAATTCGGTTCACAGTAAAAAAATTCGGAGGTAAGACCATATTTTTCGCTTCAATGACTGCACTACATGCTAAGACTACTGAGGATATTAAAAAAGGAAAAATATACATTAGTTTTAGAGGATATCTTATTCAACTTTAAGTAGTAAAACATAGCATTTACTTCAAGGACTACCACATTAAAAGACAAAATTAAAATTTTCAAGCTAATAAATGAATGAACATTTAGAACCCATACCTTATGAGCAGCCACAAGGACCTTGTCAAGAAAACGGAGCCACTCAAATATGAAATGAGGCTTCTTGTCATCAGGTAGCTGCTGCAGCGCCGTCTCATTCAGAGTCAGCGAGTGTGACACCTCCATGATTCTGTTGGTTAAGACAATTAGTGTAACATACATGCATACATTGCACTTGTATTCCCAAGAAGGGTATGCAGAGCAAATGAAACACTACACAGTCAAAATTATGACTATTGATGATTTATAGCCTCTTCTATCATATTTTTAGGTTTTAACTACAGACATACAATAGTATTTAATTTTATTATAGCCTCAAACATTCAATTTTAACACAAATTTTGGAAATAAATCACATGTTTTTTAATATGTTGTGTGTTGTGTGTGTATTAAATTTTTATTTATGGTCACCCATTTTTATTACTTTATCTTGCTAAATCAGATTTACCAACACATCCTGTTTTCCCAAGGAAACTATTTTATTGTTATACTCATGTAGTCTAAGACCACATAAAATATTTTTATATGTAAAGTATTTTTTAAAAGACTTCGTCCTGACTGACACACAATTTATTAAAATGACCCACCTCCTACCTTGTTTAAATCATTTCCTGTCTGATTAGTCATGTATTTTCAGGGGAGGGAGCTAGGCCCCTTCCCGCAATGAGATAGCTCTAACAACGCAATTACTACATCAGCGCTGAAATGAGCTCATAAACCTCCTTTACTAAACACGATTGTTTATTTTACTAACGTTCGAAATAGCTATGGCGTCAGACAACTAATTGGAAGCCCGCTACAAACAATGCATCTACTCCTCGATAACATAGTATTTAAAGCGGTACCAGAGAAGCACATGACATTTCTAAATGTATAAATAATCCAAAAATCAATCACTATAACGAGAAAGAGGAAATATGTTACCTAATTTAATGTGAACCAATGTATCCGTCCTTATTCTTGTTTTCTGCGATCTTTCGGCGCTTTAAAGAAAAATAACCATTGTGTGATTAACTGCTTACGATCTCTTAAATCATATATATTTTACTGTACAGTTCATTCAATAGTTCTTTTTCAAATATTTAAGGAAATTCACGAAAACGAAAACTGATCTGATACTGTACACACACGCACACAGATCACAAAACTGACAGTGACAGTTGACAGCAAACATTAGTTTTAAATTTACTTGATCTGATAGGCTAAAGAGCTAAACATATGCTGTCTTGCGTCGTGTTAAAATAATAAAATAGCATGTCCTATTTCAAGCTCTTTCATCAAGAAACTCTTTTCGAAAGCTGTTGAATTTTCAGATAGATAATGATAATAATAATGTATGTATGTATAATGATAATAGATTGGAATCTTGCCAATTTAAATTCTGGGGACTGTAATGATGTCAAGGGTAGACACCCCCTTAATAAAATGATGCACTTTCTTATTATTAAAACTGGAGCAATTAATTAATTACAGATTATACCGACATGAAATGAGAGTTTAAATAAAGTTTCTAGACAAAAAAATGTCGAAGCAAGCTAGAAAAAAAAGGAGGTGAAAAATCAAAATGTCTACGTTTTACGTTGACGTTTGTCAAATTGTCAATTCCTACAGTATTTTTGATATTTTGTCTGAAATGTAATGGTTACAATTTTGATTTTGTGTAACTAGACAATGAGTTTTGACTTATCCTTACTAGTCAATTTTGAGACAGCATCAACCATTTAACACATCGGGTTATCTTCAAGCCGCATCAATGAATAACAATATGAGTGCCCAGCAAAGCCCGGCCAACATGCAAGCTGTGGACCGCGAGAAGATTTACACCTGGATCTTGGAGCTGTGTAATCCAGAAACGAGGGAAAATGCTCTGCTGGAACTAAGCAAGAAGCGCGAAGTAGTCCCCGATCTGGCTCCGATGCTATGGCACAGTTTTGGCACAATAGCGGCGCTACTGCAAGAAATCACTAACATCTATGTTGCAATGATCCCGCCGACACTCACGGCGCATCAAAGCAATCGTGTATGTAATGCCCTAGCGTTAATGCAATGTGTAGCTTCCCATCCAGAAACAAGGTCTGCATTTCTTCAAGCTCATGTGCCTTTGTTCCTCTACCCATTCCTTCACACAGTATCAAAAACTCGGCCTTTCGAATACTTACGTTTGACTAGCCTCGGTGTGATCGGTGCACTGGTCAAGACGGATGAACAGGAAGTCATTACGTTTCTTCTGACAACAGAGATAATACCACTCTGTTTGCGTATAATGGAGAATGGATCTGAACTATCAAAGACCGTAGCAACATTCATACTGCAAAAGATCCTTCTGGATGACAGTGGTCTGTGTTATATTTGTCAGACTTATGACAGATTTTCTCATGTTGCTATGATACTCGGAAAGATGGTATTATCCCTAGCTAAGGATCCGTCGGCAAGATTGTTGAAACATGTGGTTCGCTGTTATCTACGTCTATCAGATAATCCGAGAGCACGAGAGGCGCTCAGGCAATGTCTTCCTGACCAGTTGAGAGATGCAACTTTCACAGCATGCCTTCAAGAAGATAACTCGACAAAGCATTGGCTTGCACAGCTTATAAAGAATTTGGAAGCTCAACCACCCCCGGCGAGTCCTGCTCAACAGAACATGTGAGCGTCACTTTTATGGAGCTCAAGTCCCACTGCAGCATTCTATGCCTAGTGCATTAATTGTTTCTATGTGATGCTCAATTATTTTCGCAGCTTTAGTTTATGTTTTCCCTCATAGTGAAATATAGGGTTTGCTCAACATTTACACATTCACATTGCATTTTTTAATCTAGAATATTTTTGATTAATTTTTAGTCCTATCCTTTGGAACATGTACATTGCTTTGAAACACTCACAGTGTGCTATTACTTTCTAAGTGCAGCTAACACTTGCAGAACTAAAGGCAAACTGGCCCTAAAGGTTGATGTTTCAAGGCTGGGTCAAAGGGTTTCTGCAAGACTCATAATCTAGCACTACATAACCTAACTTACACGGTTTTGCAGATGTTGCAATGGCCTACTCACACAACACTAGCCTTGTTAGAAACATGCCACTAGAGAAAAAAAGGTCTGGTTAAATCTAAATTACTGAATCATGAGAGATCTGAATATTTCACTATGTGTAGACTTGTTGTAGTTCCAATTTAAAAATGTTTAAAACTAATTAATATTAAGTTTAATTTAAAAGTAGAGATGTTTACATGGAAATGATGTAGTGCTATATACTGTGGTGGGGCTGGGTCACTTTGTGTAATCACTGCGTTTTGCAATAATTTTGACTTTAGTGCTGTCCAAATACATGCTATTTATGTATCTATGTATTGAAAACTTTGACTGACATTTAGTGTTAAGATTATTCACTAACCTTTAATTTTTTTATGATTTCTTACGATATGAATTGGTATTATATGTTATGTATTTTTTTTTTAGGTACAAAACAAGATGAAAGCACTTATTTTGTATGCAGATATAGTGGACTGGAATAAGAATAAAGTTTTCATAATGTGGCATGTATTTGTGGTTTATTCATTTATTTTGTATTTACTCCTCCCTACTCAGCTACATATTTTGATGTTATTACGTATTGGCATCACTTTACATAGCAATCTCTCCTTGAATATGAATTGGTAAGTAGCAGTCACCTGAATGCATTGACCCATTACTTTTTGGAGGGTGGTGACTTGGTGAGGGAGAAGAAAAAAAATCATTCCATAGTCTTTTCTTACTGCTTCTGAGCAACTACCAAATACATTTAATGAATGTGCACTTAGTACAGTCCCGCATTTAATGTGGCAAGATTTTAAGTAGTACAAAAAGCAATGCACAAACTTACCATTGCTACTTAAATTCTTGCCAAGATAAAATTCGGGTACTGTAAACTGAGGCAAGTTCTCATTGGTCAGTAGATGGACACAGCAAGCCCTACCCTCTTTTAGTGGATTGCGCAGCGGCGACAGATAACAGTTAATTGTAGGGATATTTCTGGAATTCAGATTAACTTACAAAAGAAAACAAGTAATTTTATTAGGATATCAGCATCAAAACTTTTGAAATTAAAAGTAAATCACAGTCTTCACGATACTAAGAGCACATGAGCATAACAAACAACTGTAGCGTCATCTGTTGTCCAGTAGGAGAACTAGTTAGCTACTAGCGCCATCTAGTCCGTTCACAATGTACCTATCAGCTGAATGCTGTTCTGATCATCATTGCGCGGAAAAAAGCAGTTGCACACTTAGACTTAGATGCCACTTATAAAATTTCAAGTTATCTTGTTTGTTTTTTTCTGTCGTAATTATTTAACAGCGCCGTATGTTCCATAAGTAAACACAATAACAACTTTAGAAAAATACATGGTACAAATCAAAGCACACATTAACCCTGCGGTGCCCATCTTTACTTCCTTACTATAATATTATAAATCGGAAAGTGATTTTGTTTGTTTGTTCCGCTTTCACGCCGTAACTACCGAACCGATTACTTTGAAATTTTGCAGACGTAAAGATAGAAGTCCAAATTAAATAATAGGGTACTTTTAATCCCGGAAAAAATTGATGTTCCCGAGGGAATGTTCGCTTTATACCGCAATATAACTGAATTCCTCGCGGGCGAAGCCGCGGGCGGAAAGCTAGTTTACTATAAAGCATGTAAGAACCTAACTTAAGCGCCTAAAGTAAAATGGTGAAGTTCAAGATGCGAAAATATGTACGACGCGTAAGTATATCGGTAGAAAATTAATAATGTACAAAATTGTAAAGGATAAAAGGTGTATTACCATTACATAAGTATGTGTTAAAAATCGGGGCCCAATATGGGATAGCGCGACAAAGCCCACCTTCGAGCAGTGGCTACAGCATTCACATTAGCTTCAAGAGTATTGTCCAATCTCTGGAATGGTCTGAACGAAATTTTTCTGCTAGGCGTCTGTAATTTAACATCTGGGCACTTCAATGACTGCATTCCTACTTCAATTTTAGCAGGGGCGCATATACTTGTTTGAGTCGCTATACCATGTGGTTGGAACCTGACCATACTATTTTCTCTTCTCATGTTATCCAGAAATTGAGTGCCGCAACTTACAGTTTCAATTATGTGCGCACAAGCTTTATCTTTAAGCTTATTATGCTTGATGTTAGATTTTTTGGAACTTATGGAATTCGAATTGTTGCAAAGCCGTTTGTTGCTACATTTGCATTGGTTGTTATTGTTATTATAGAGTGCTCTTTGGCGCACAACTGTATTGCAGTGGTTGTCGCAGCGGAAAGATCCAGACATTACCGTATTTACAGCCATATCGGCGACATCCTTTTTTAAGAGGATCTCCGATGATATGAAACGGTTTATGACATTTTTACTCCCATTCGAAGTTTTTGGGCCAAGATTCTTTATGATCGTCTTTTTTTCGACAGTGATCGATTTAGTTGGCATAACCTTCCCATTGTGGTCTTCCAACTTTGGACAGTGGTACACTGCACTTGTTGTTTTTGATGATATTTTAGGGACACTAGATGGCGCGTGTATTTCATTATGATAGCACGATGATGATTCGTAAGCAGGCTCCACTATTTCATCACAAAGTCTTTGGGCTATCCTGGACATTGGTATGGCCGTTTGATGTTTATGGAGTATTTGGAGTCATAAATTACAAGTTATTTTAACATTTCCACTGCAGGGGGTAGAATTGTTTATGAATTTTCGTTATTTATGTCCACAAAAATTCTCTGCTTAATTACTGCATTTTGATTTACTGTCATGTCTTGACATTATCATCTTCCGACGTTTAAAAATGACTATTCTGTCATAAATTAATAATCTTACTTGTTATTCATTAAGGAATCAGTTTTCCTTGTATAAGTTCTGCGGCTTGTGCATTGCACCACCGTTCCTAAATTTGTATATGTACCTATCAGTATTTGTATATGGACTAAAAGCACTGATCATTATTTTAATTTGAAAACTCGCGCGTTATAATTATTTGCACCTTATACTATTATACTTAGTCCTCGACTCGACATCAAACTAGGCAAGGTTTTATTGTAGTGGGAGTAAGCTCCCAAGTTCTCGCGTCGCTTTGCTTTGTAAAAAGCAATGCGGGCGGTAATCGCTGCTACCAAAATCGCTAAGTTTTATGCCGGCATTGCCGGCAGTTATAAGCTATTGTTAATATTTTTTAAATTCAAACTCAAACCATTTGTTGCTTAAATAAATGTTTGTTTTTGCGTTTTGTTTCGTTCTAAAAACCTTTACCAAAACTGACAATTGTATTGTCAAATTGTTGTCAATGTCATAAGTATTAAAAGTGGGTTATGTGGGGTTTGTTTTCATTTTGCATTCGCTCAAATTACAGCTGAGTAGCATGACTAAACTATAGCAAGACAAAATCAGAATGTGGGTATTCGGTTACGGGTCTTTGATATGGAAAGTTGATTTTCCCTACGAAGAAAAACTTGTAGGTTACATCAATGGGTATCTTAGAAGATTTTACCAACACAGCATCGATCACAGAGGTGTTCCTAATAAGGTTAGACACATTTAACTGTTACTTTATCCTTCACACTTAAACACAACGAAAAGGATCTCATCCTGGTGTTTCTACAAATAAGTATCTATGTTCTAATTATCTAAACTTCTTTCCAGCCTGGTAGAGTAGTAACCCTAATATCTAGTGATGATCCGAGCAGCACCGTGTGGGGTGTAGCATACAAGATCAAGGAAGAAGATATAGACAATGTGACCAAATACTTAGACTTCAGAGAGAAGAATGGTTATTCCAAGAAAACTTTGACATTCCATCCTAAAGACAAGACATGTGAACCATTTGAATTGACATTGTATGTTGCTACAGAGGACAATGAATCTTTTGCGGGTATGTTTAATTAGGCAATATCATATTCAGGAGCCACCAATTCTAAATGCAGCATTTTTGACATAAGCAGAATAATTTTATTCTATTCAGTTTATTCTGTGGATGAATGTTATTGTTTCTAAATTGAGGCTTAAATGAAAAAAAAAAGTAAAGACTTGAATAGAGGCTCCCTACCTATCATTAACAGTGACAACCATAGAGGGCAGACCCCAGTAGAGAACTAATGTCATTTTGGTTGTGATGAAGCGATTGCTGTGCTCTTTGAGACGGCCCAAGATGGCCCGTAGCGTAACGCTAGTGCCTTTTTCTCTATGGTTATGGGCTCTGATCAGTTATTTTTAGCTCTTCCATTTATTTGGGTTTCTTTAAATTCTGTTAAATGTTGCATAATAACTCATGAACTTAAGCAAAACAAACAATACTTCAAATTCCACTTAATTATGATTGTTGTGTAAATAATCATTAGAAAGTTCAAAGTGAAACAAATATCTCTTTCATGAATGTTGTAGGTGTATGTTTAAAGCCTTATATAAAAACATCATGCTTGTATTACCAATCAGAATAGGGAGAGTACTTAAAACATTACATAGTTAAAACCACGGATCAGAATAAAGAAGGTTGGATAGGCAAAAGTCACACTTTTGTTTGAAAACCAGCGTCGCCACCTGTCTCCCACCAAACATCTCCACTACATCAACAATAATAATAGATACATAAATTACGCACACTAATACACGTAGAATAAAGAGCTGCAATTGGTTCGCACACTGCATTGAAAGTGTGTACGTGAAAGAACTACCCGCACAAGATTCACTAAAAACTTAAGTCCGGCGACGATGAGTACAGGCCGCGATCTAGTTGAAGAAGCGTGGTTATTTCGCTTGCTTCGTTATCCATTGCGCGTCAAATGTGTCTTCTCCCGAAATATTTGCGTACTTCAACAGCAATGTATATTTTCTGTGTATCGTGGCGTAATTGTTGTTTCGACTTAAAATTTCATAATTAGAAAATATACAAAAAATATACATAAATTCAAAAAATATACTATAAAACTAAGGTTTTATGCTTATCGGTGAATATAAACTAATTGTTGCTTGATACTTGACCACTGACTCTTTAACCTACTCGTAACAATCGTACAATACGGCATTTTCAAACGATTTTACGCACTGCGATGCAAACAACAAGTGACTAAACAAGTATGAACGCGTGGTGCTTAAAGTATGATTATTTAATCATACATGTGGTGCGCCTGCCCTGCGCATATTGCCAATCCAACCTTCTTTATCTAATCCGTGGTTAAAACCATGACAATTTCATTTTTTAGAGCCACTTTTACTAATCGAAAATATTCCTAAGTATATTGCTTCATCATTGCATTTATATAATAAGTACTCAGGATGTTATCTTTATCAAGATATCAGAGCAGTTACAGTGTAAGGTAATATTGACTTATCACTGCACTGTGCACTGTATGCTATATTATTACTTAAGGTTGAATTTTAATTTATTTTGAGTCAGGTTGATTCAAAGTGATTGTTAAGGCCGGCGCTCATTGCCGCCATGGCACAGGACGGCACGGTACAGCATCCAAAAGAATAACGCGTGGAATACTTCGGCACGCTGTGGCATGCCGCGGCCTCTCTCGGCATCGTTATATCAAAATAAAGTAACATGAATTCTAAACTCATAGTCATAGGATTAAAAATAGTTATATCAGTAACGAAATCCTTTGCCGTGACACGCCGTGCCATGCCGGCAGTCAGCGCCGGCCCTTAATTATCAATTTCACAACACTTATCGATTAAATTTTAGTCAAACTTCTGCATAGAGCAAATACTAACAACTTGTCCCATTTATGCAGTTTTTCCTCAATCAATAGTTGAAATTTTAAACTATGCCACTAATCTTTTAGATATTTATTACTATAAGGGACTTGATCACGTTTTAATATGACTTTAATTACATCAATGTTTCGGTCGCGTTACAGCGACCATGGTCACGAGTAGACCCAAATGAAATAAACCGTTACATCAAAATCATATTAAAACATGATTTAAGTTCCGCATGGTAGTAAATATGAGTGAGAATCACAAATGGTTAAAACATTAAATATTTTAAACTAAAAGTGATTAATTTTGTTCACATTTCAATCATACCAGATTGCAACAAACATGAAATTACAAACACAATTGGCAATAATTCTGTGTTCTCATTTGTCTTTCTGTGGACCACACATTACTAAAGGGGCAATTACTCTTAGTGGTTCGCCGCGTGCAAAGTGTTAAGAACACGATGGTCGTCCGCATTCGGCGAGGTGACGGCGGTCGGCGTACAGTCTAGTGTAAAGACAACATTTGTGGACCGTGATAGGAGAATGAAACAGTGTATTATCTTTTATAGATATGGACTTGTCTTCTGTGTAACATTGCTTATGCTCTGCCTACACCCTAGGGAATGCATGTATAGATTTTAGAGAGAGAGTAAATTCGTGCATCGCTTTTACCTAAAAAAAAAGCGCTGCGCGAACATACTCTGTCTCCAAAATCGTGCCAAGTACTTTGCCAAATAGTATGTTCCTAAAATTTAATTTCTTTACAGGTCCAGCACCTATACAGGATATAGCAAAGCAAATAGTCAATAGCGAAGGGCCTAGTGGCCCCAACAAGGAATATGTATACAACCTAGCAAAAGCTATGAGGGAACTAATGTCTGGTGCAGAAGATGACCACCTCTTTGCGCTAGAGAAAGAGGTGAGAAACTTGGATGTAGACGTCAAACACAATTGAATGTGATAAAAAAAGTTAGTGAAATCCTATTTTATTCCATGTTTTGAAATAAATTATATTTGTTACAATTCTGCTTTTATTTAAAAGTTTGCTGTGAAGTGTCAGATGTAGACTTACGCCTCTCCATTTCATCCGTGGATGTGGTAAGACATGATTAAGCAATCTGTTAGGTAGGTACCTTCAAACCAATTGATTCCTAACCCACCATAGAACCTATTCGCAGTGAACGTCATAGTGACATTGGATTGCTTGACAAAGGAAATGTTTATGACGTTTATTGTGACAACGTTCTACGGTGGGTCAGGAATCAGTTGGGTCGATAGTACATTGTAGTCTAGCTACCATTCGGTACTTACTACTATACTTTTATAATAATTAGAAATCTATATTTGCTATATTATTAGCTTAATGATGGTTTTGCTAGTTTTGCATTTTTGAGTGAGGGCCTGAGGGGTTTGATAAACAAATATTTACAGTATTTTTTTCTTAACTTCAAATTATTTGGAATGTAAAGATACAAAAAGTCCATGAAAAACATTTATTTATATCAAAATAACTTAATTAAACTAATGTTAAAATTGAATACAAAACGTATAATACATTACAATCCGTCTGATAAAATTTATATAAATATAGAATTACTTAATTAACAGGAAGGAAGTTTACAATATTTATTGGATTCCAATCATACACACCGAATAACAATTGCGTGGCGTGTTCAATTATATAGTTCCTCATTTTACTTTTGTAGTACAGTCAACAGTACAGTCTATTCAAGTAGATTCTGTCACTACTGATTTAGAATTAGAATGTTCTGATTTCAATAGTACTTCAGAGGCAACACTACAAGCCAAATCAGATTCCTTCATACAATACGCCCATCCTAAACACTTGTAAGCTGTTACTAAGAATTCGGCAGATAGGGAGTGTCACATGGCACTTACATTTTATCAACTATTGATAACCCGGCCTGCATTTAGATAAAAAGTGGAGTAGAGGAAGTCTGCGGCTTAATTATAACATAAATAATTTATCAAAATACTACTGGTTCTCTATAAAATATTCCTCCGTGTAAACCTTGACGTCATGTCGTTATCACCAATCAACTTTGATAGTCTTTGGCAGGTGATGCATTGCATTACTTACAATCTAGTTACCATTAGGTATAAAATTACTTTTCCTTCTTGTTACGCCCTAGTAGTTTGTCCAGGAAACTTCTCTTTCGTTTTACTTTCTTCAAATCCTTTTTATGCTCCAGGACATCCCCTTCCATCGTCATTTTTTCCAATAAGTCTGGGATGGTTGGGTCAATCATTTTATCCATGGGTGGCCTCTTAGCCGATTCATTGCTAAGTTGTCGTTTGAATACTGACAATTCGGGTACTTCATCGTTCTTCTCCGCTAGTTCTGTTAGGGATACCTTGGAGTCTCTTTCTTTATGATCATTTAATTTTTCTTCAGCTTGTTTAATGACGGTTTCTGGTCCGTTTTGCACTATAATATCTTTGGGTTCTTCTTCACCATTCTCTTCTATGACTAAACTGACGTGTGGCTCAGCATTCTTGTCAAACACGTCTTCATCTTCCGGTTTGACGGTCTTATCCTCTGAATTCTTCTTACCGTCTGCACTGTCAGAGCTGGCCATGCTAGGAGTGGTCAATTTAGGAACTGAATCTACTATTCGCGGCCTGGTAGCCGGTATTTTCCAATCGACTGGCTTACGCTGTGGAGAATACCTCTTCACAAGTTCCTCAAACATTTTCTGGTGGTCAAGTTTCTTCAAAGCTTCAGTGTCTGGCAAACTTACAATTTTAGTTCTAAACGTAGTAGCTGGGTCTTGATTCTCCTTACCGTTATCGACTTCCGTTGGCCCTAGATCCACAACCACTTTACGCACCGGTGGAGGAGTCGCGTAGGGTTCAGCGAACGGGAATTTGTATAGATTAGGACTTTCGATTTTATAGTTGATTGTGCCGCTTCTGACTGGCATCGAAGCTCGGACTCCAACTCGAGCGAACGGGGAGTCATTGGTGGGCTCGTGTAGATTTGAAGTTAGGAAATCCCTTCTTAACTTGGAGAGCCGCCGGGTCCTTTCGGTCATGGTCCTCCTGTAGTCCACATCGTCGCTCTGGTTCAGTTCCGATGTGAAGTTGTCCGAATATTTTCTGGTCCGGAACTCGAACACTTCCGAGTCGTCCGTCCGGGATTCCCTCATGCTGGAATATCCGGGCGCGTTACGTTTGAAATTGGTTGTTGTTTTCCCGTGGTTGGAGGTGACTATTGGCTCCACCTCGCGGTAAGAGGGCGCCAGGTTGGTGGGCGACGGCAAAGGGAGAAACACCGTGTCGTGCTTGTCGAACACCTCCCGCCGCTGACTGAACTGGTCAACTCCGATGATTTCCCGCGACTTCAAACTCAATGTAGGCGACTTGGCCGCCATTTCCGTTCGATTACAAACCGCAACACTTTTGTTATTGACACTATTTTCCTGTAAACGCACGGTTCTATTTTTATACGGCACACATCATGACTTCACCGGTAACATCGCGTCCACAAAAGCTTGCGTTTGGAAGTTGAATTGAACAATAAAGGAGCTCGACCGTCCACATAAGGCGAGCCGTTGGCGATATATGGTGACTGATCAATGGAGTGTTCGCGATAAGATATTGGTCGGTTAACGTAGGCACTTGGCGTTTCTTTATCTTTTTGGCGAGCGCAGTTGAGTAAATAGAAGCGGCGCGCGTACACAATCGTCTTCACAATTAATCGCGGCTCGAGTGAAAGCCGCGCGGAGCCGGCGCGCTCGCCCGCCTCATTATGTAATGATAATGAATATTAAAAGGCAAAATGCCCCAAATACGCTGGACCTACTTAGCGGCTCATTGTTAATTACTATTCGACGCATTAGTCTATCAATAGCCGAGTCAATATTTACTTGTTCCGGCGTATGGGATCGAATACGGGAGGGTAATCTGAGGTGAATGTTGGGAATGTTGTAGGTAGGCGTAACATGTTTGTTAATTGATTTTGAGTTCCTAACGAACTCTACTCGTACGGGCGTTGAGTATAATAGGTAAAGTAAAATTAATTATGATTCAAATCCGTTATTGTCGTCTAGGTATAAATTAAAACAACAATAGCACTTCTAATTAGTTTCCCGTAGAATATGTAGGAAGTACAGTCGAGAGTAACACGGATTAAGAAATAAATTAATTAGTACGTTTGAGTTTGAGATTAAAAGTAGAGGAGTCCGTAGTTTGGGTAGGTAGGTACGCTCCGCCGGCGAGACCTCATGAAAGGTCAACGGCAACCAATAAAGGTAGAAAGAGATAGCAATATTTTTACGTCTAAATTGGATTGGAAGTGGACCTTCTGTAGATACGTAGTAAGTATTTTACTATTTTACCTATTCTGTATTAAAAGTTTTTTCTGGCCTTCAATCATTGATGTCTACAGTGGTATTGTGATACCGAAATAGTAACTAAGTGCCTATTGTTTGACTAATGATAATTAGGGTTCCTTTCCATGGAACTGCAAATGAGCAAATAGGGATGATGATGATGACAGGGTTAAAAATATATCATTCTAATTAATAATAATAATAATAATAAACTTTATTTCTTTAAAAGATGTACATTAAAATAGCAAAGGTTGGGGCTTCCTAGTAAGTACTTGGGTACTTGTGTCAGGAAGACCCGCTCTTCTATTTAAAAAGATTTTAAACTTAAGTAGGTTAGTATCTAGGTTATCTTAATAATTATCTTAAAATAGACTCAATTAAAAAATAAAACAAAATTAGGAAACTTAGAAGCGCCCACAATCTATACAATCGTGTGTGTGTGTGTGTGTGTGTGCGTGTGTGTGTGCGTGTGTGTGTGCGTGTGTGTGTGTGCGTGCATGTGTGTGTGTGTGTGTTTTCACTTTGTTCATTACTCACACTCATTCACAATCATTCTTAATTACAGTTACACATGATTATACCATTTTACAATTTTACAATGGTGCTTGTTGAAAAATTTTTTACATAACAAATTGTGAAATTAGGACAATGCCTTATACAGTAAGGATTCAGTTTCGTTGTAGTCCAATTGTTTAAGGAGATCAATAATGGCTTTCTTACATTTATTGTATTGTAATTCATAAATACCAATTTTTGAGTTTAAGTTATTATAAAGATAGACTGATTGAGCAGCGTACTGTCTTTTTGCGAATTTTGATTTATAATTAGTCCGTAAGTTAGAATATGGAAAAAATAAGACACGTATTTTTTAGTTTGTCATATAATTAAACATCGACAAAGGTACATATCATCAATTCATCAAACTACACGAGTGGGGGCTCGTGACGTCACGCCTTGGTAAAAATTGTTCTCAAACGTGACGTCACTCGAAACTTCAGAGCACGGTATTCTCGTCATTTCTTGCTTGTCAAATAAAAGAAAAAATATGTGTTCAATATTTTTTGGTAATCTATCTGACGGACTAAATAGTTTTAGTCATCTACCTATCTACCCAATTGTGTAAAATTTCCATAAAGGAAATGTTCTCGGCAATTCCAGTAAAGTACTTAATTTTAGTTTTTCTGTAAGAAATCAGTATAACCGCAGACGAATAGACGCCTTTTCATATTAGTTCAACAAAAAAAATGTTGATACTTGAATCTCCGAAAGAAGACAAAAGTGCTAAAACGCGAAGGTTGCCATTTCCATACGAATTGACAGACAATGATCTCATTCCATTTGCATACGGTTATGGGCTGGACTTCTAACATTATTTTTAGGAATGCTTCTTACTTTTACATACCTACCTACATGACGCTTGTATTCCTAAATGGGGTAACCGAGCATATGAATCGTTCTGTTGTAAAAACCAGGACTATTTTATTTTTTGTAGCCACTTTTCGCATAATTTTGGGTTTAATTACCGATGAAAGCGGTATTATACCTAGTGACTGGTTGCTGGCTTGTCGCCTAAAGTATACTTTAATTTAACCTGTGTCCTTAGTCGCCTCTTATGTTTACGGAATCTGGGATTGTTACATTTTTAAACGCAATGTTTGAAATCCATGTGAAATAATATTAAACAATAATTTTAAACAAAAAAAAACCGACTTCAAATTAGCTTTATCCTGAAAGGAAACTTCTGTTTATGTACGTATTTACTAAAG